>JAVYIG010007216.1:0-105449 GCA_035222895.1 Strongylocentrotus droebachiensis | reverse complement strand
CAATTTGAAGAGAGGAAACCAAAAAGTCGTTTGGCGGGCGGTATCTGAATTTCAAAGAGAAAATCACATTTCTAGAAAATTCACCTTTTGCCCTTTCATATGACACCTCAATCAGGAAAAATGAGCCAGAAATAACAAAGTTCTGTTTGTTTAAAGTAATGCTAGCATTTCCTAATTTGATTAAACGAACTCGTCTGCACTGGATGCCTGCCGTTGCAACAAACAGAGTTGACAAAAGACTGAACTCCATTTCGTTGACGATTAGCCATGTGCATCTGAGGTGTCATATGAAAGAGCAGAAAATGAACTTTCTAGAAATGTGATTTTCTCTTTGAAATTCAGATACGCCCGATTTCCTCCCTTCTAATTGTTTTTAATCACTCATGCGTGAGATATGCATCAAATGAAAGAGGAGGATCTAAGCTTTATAAATATGTGTCATTCGTAAATTATAATTGTGATAAAGTTATGATAAAACATCGATAATTCTCGGTTTCGTTTTATCTGGGATGAGCTGTAAATATTTTTAACATATTTTTTTTTTTCTGGGGGGGGGGGGGGGGGGGGGGGGGGGGGGGCGGGGGAAAATGTTAAAGGAAAGGTATTCTTACTCATTCTCTTGCAAAATAACGTCCATCCTATAATAAAAATTGAGAAAGATATCCTCTGTATTTTTCAGTACAGTTTGCATACATGTAACGATAATACACATTAGAAAATCCCGCCAATTTACATCAGTACTAAGTACACAATAGATGGTGAGTTATTTATGTATCTGCATGATATCAGACATTTGAGACCAAAGTGGAAATGAGAGGTTTCTACACACAGCAGTTGACTACTCCTCTGCTTTCTATAGTTCAACATTTTCTTATATTTTCTTAAATTGATCTCAAACAAGGTATCTCAAAACTACATGGATATTTTTCTTGGAATGCTCTGAATGGTATAGTTCCCCTGAAAGTTTCCCTTGAATTCTTCAATTTTTGAAACGTACATGAATAATGTTTATCGATACCAGGGAACAACATAAAACATGCTAGACATGAAAAATAAAGGATTGTAGCTGACGATCCTGTTTGTAGCAGGACAATTACCACCCGTAAAAACTACCCCCAGAAAATTTCCCCCTGGAAAATTAAACCCAAGGACAACCACCCCTCACCCCCGAGGACAAGTACCACCCCTTGATAATTGAAGGGGAAGTCAACCCTGATAATAAGTTGGTATTAATAAAAGCATTTTTTTCGGGGGGTAATTGTTAAAGAATAATATATGCAACTTGGAAATATATCTCAGGTAAAATGTATAATGACACTGAACAACAATGAAAGTTGTTAAAAACTGATGGAAAAACAAGTCATCAATTTAATATATACCCAAGTGCTCACATGAATCCAAGTAGCATATGGCCTGCATGTAATTTAAGAGACTGATAATAAGGTGTATTGGCCTTCATACATCATTTCTTTCATTTCTTTTATCATGAATTCGCAACAAAGCTTCTTACTTTTGTATTTCTCTGTTTGTTTGATAAGGGCTATTTTCTGCGTAAGAAGTTGCATGATTTTGGTGAAGTATTCATCATCTTCTGGGCTTTTCCATGCATACTTCTCCACCAGGACAAAGACCTACAGAAGAAAGAAAAATAGCTGTTGATGTTAAAAGTTGATGGAGATTGAATGAAACAAATATCAACAAAACTTGGATTACATCTAAGGAATTATGACCTGAACAAGACTCTAGGATAGGATAGATCCAGCTTGACAACACAATGGCTTCGTGGTCTCGTAACTGGGAGGTCCCGGTTTCTAAACCAAATTAATGCGCTAGTGTCCTTTGGCATTAATCCTCATTAGAGCCATCTGTCCCCTGGTTGCTTACTTACAATCATACACGTGCTTTCCAAGCATTCAGGATAATAAAAAAAAACCTGTAAAACTCCCAAGATAAAATCCATACATGTGAAGAAAAAAAATGTGACCTGCTCCCCAAAACAAACAACATTTAGTTCCCAAATATTACATTACACAGACTAAACATCGACACAAACCTTTTAAAAGTCACATACAAATGTATATTATAGTCAGGTAATTATGACATAAAAAAGGCCAATTAAGCCATTCCTTGTGTCAAGAGGAAATACAGGAAGCCACTATAAGTTAGAAAGATTCTCTGTTGAGGGAGTTTAGACATGTTTGATCAGGCAGGGGAATTTCTCAGAAATGTACATCATCAAAAGTATATACCCCTCAATTTCAGTTACTGAATTTACTTTGTGTAATTCAACTTTTGATTAAACAACAGTAATTGTATCACTCTTCATGGCATCTTAATTACTGAGAACCTCAATGCTGAATGACAATTTTTAAATCAAATTATGCAGATGAACCATATTGGTCAGTGAATTCTTTAACAATAATTTTTTACACACAGACAGCGCGTCCACACACAAAACATTTTATCCCGGAACGCTATAACGAAACGTCGTATAAAGAATCATCGTATAAATTCAAGGGTGTCCACACACAAGAAACGTCGTATAAAGAAAGTAATCCCGAAACTCTACAGCGACACGTCGTATATGTGCCCAGTTTGCTACTTTAATGGAAGCGGAAATGAGAGGTCAGGGGGCGTTTCATTAAACAATTAGTCGGTGGTTTTCATCGATTAATATCATGTTCACCGACAATTAGTCAGCGCCGACTAAATTTGTCCTGGAAAATAGTCGGTGACAAAAGAATTGTCGGTGAACATGATATTAGTCGGTGAAAGCCACCGACTAATATTATTGTTTCATGAAACGCCCCCCTGGTCTCCTTTTGATCGAGGTCACGTTAAGCCCCGCCCAGTTAAACCGGTCTAGTTCGTCTAGTTATACTAGTTACGTCCACACACAACACATTCCGTGATTAGGCGTGATTCTTTATTGAGTTCTAGTTCGAAACGATGCCCAAACCTGCGTTTCGTTATACGACGTTTCGTTATACGGCGTATCGTTAGTATTTATAAGCGTCCACATGCATGCACACACAATTTCATCGTATAACTATTCCTAAACGGTATCGGTAATTAATCACGCCTAATCACGAAAGTGTTGTGTGTGGACACGTGATAAGTGTGAGAAATCCAAGATTTCTCGCTAATTAAGTCACCTTTAAGACCAACTCGCATTCCTCGATGGCTCCTCTACTAAGACCAGAGTCACCACTGAGATAAAGAGTAAGCCATTCTTTGTCTTCTCTCAGACCGTCAGGTATTTCTAGCATCGGCCTCCTGCAAAACCATAATAGAGGGTGGCAACTTTCCTGTTTGATTCAAGACTAGAGCAGTTATGCCTAAAAGACCTTCCATAGATTAAACATTGTATAAAAGTGTACATTAACTAATATGACAAGTCAGTTTTCATTGAAATTCTGTTTGACTATTAACACACAGCATAATCAATATGAAAAGTGGGGCATGAAATAGGCACATGCATCAGACAGAATTTACAGAAAGTATCATAAATGTGATATTTACTTGCCAAAATCTATGCTTCCATCCAAAATGAGTTGCAAATTGTATTACATTCACTGTACATCTAATAAGCCAAGTTTCCCCACTAATTTTATTGGAATGGGTTCATACGACATTTTGTATGGTCTGTAAGAATAGGTGCCCTGTTAAAACTTGGAATTTGTGGGGTCAAGAGTAAGAATTGGGGGGGCCCATATGTATCGGGCACCTCTTAATGTTAAGCCTTGAATAAACCCCTCCATACGGACCACAATAGAATATCACAATAAAATTATAGTGTTATTTTCTTGTTATTTGTCCAAGGTCATGGTGTCTTCTGCGGATGCAGGTGAGACAGAGAAAACAGGACAGTACCCTTGCGGAGTTTACTATACAGGTGTTGGAGCAAACTCAATCAGATGCACCAAATGCAGGAGCTGGGTCCATCGCAGATGCAGTGGAATATGTGGTAACCTGCAAGCAGCAAGTAAGACATTCATCTGTCAGAGATGCTTAGGTAAAATTTCACAGAAGTGTACCAGAGACAATGTGACAGGTCTGGATCTCCATGGAATGACGTATGATAAGGTGGATAAGTTCTGCTACCTGGGAGACATGTTGGCTGTCAGAGGAGGAGAGACAGCAGCTGTGACTGCAAGAATCCAAAGTGCTTGGAAAAAGTTTTGTGAACTCTCTCCTTTCCTCACCTCAAGGGCGACCCCGTTAAGAGTAAAAGTGAAGGTGTATGATGCCTGTGTTAGGAAATGCATGACGTACGGGAGCGAAACATGGGCAATGAAATCAGCAAGTGTACAGCAAATGGAGAAAGCTGAGATGACGATGGTGAGGTGGATGCGCAGGATATCACTTCACTAGAGATAGAAGAACAAAGTCCTCCTTCAATCAATGGGATTGATGGGGGTGGCACAGGTTATGGGGATGAATAGACTTGGGATGGTTTGGAAATGTGGCAAAAAGAGAGGCAACACATTGGCTCCAGAGGGCTCTAAACTTTCCGGTCACCGGAAGAAGACCCAGAAAATCTTGGAGGGAAACCATAGAAGAAAATGCCAAAACATCGGGTATCAGTCATTATGGATCCCACAGACAGGAAAGCTTGGAAAGCAGCCATTACAGGGAAATTAAATGTCCAACCCCACAAAGTGGGACAAATGGATTTTAAACGCTGATGATGATGATGATGATGAGTGTTATTTTCTTTGCATATTTCAAGAAAATTTACTTTATTATCCATTTAAGTAATGGGAGAAAAAGACATAAACTTTGGGTAATCTATAAACAATAATGAGCATAACAAGCTATTACTTATCAAAACATTTCTAGGCCTAAAAATATGTGAAGTATATTGTACATTTTACCCTCTCCCCGATCAAACTAACTCGCTCACCCTTCTTTGTATTTCCATGATTTGTGTCTCTTCACCTCATAGCGATTAATTGCTTGTATCGGATCGCCTGGCTTCGGATCGCGCAGCATCAGACTGCGCAGCAGCATCAGACCTGCGAGCAGTATCAGACCTGTGAGCAGTATCAGACCTGTGAGCAGCATCAGACTTGCGGGCTTGGTATACTGCATAGTTGGGTCAGTAATTCAGTTATTAGATGCTATTTATTTATGTCACGTTGGTTTCCTTGTCAATATCAGCATAGATCTATGAAGTTGGAGATGAAAAAAAAGGTACATGTTTCCTCAGAAAAGATGAAATTCTGCAAAAAGGATAGACCCAAATAGAGTTGATCGGTCTAGATATAAGGTGATGTGAATTCATTTATATAAGTATTTAAAAGGGTTTGCATCAATGAGAGACACTTTCAGGATAATCAAGTTTATTACTATGGAGTATAGATAAGAACTGAAGTTTTATAGATCAAATGCAACGGCAACTCAGTGATTTATCTGTGTGATTGGATTTTTACAGACCTGCATCCATCAGATATGATTATTTACGTCTTACAACCAGCTCTCCATATTAAGTTTTCAATTCTAACAATTTTGCAATTCCCATATTTCTATAAATACAATATTTTGGGAAACCTGTGCCCAAAATATAGATCTATAATTCCACAAATTTGAAATACAAATACTTCTTTGAATTAGAATGGATTCTTTCACTAACAAACAAGAAGAGGGATATTTTGTATAATTCTCTGTATGATGGGGGGGGGGGGGGGGGGGGCGGGGGTTGTTCAGATGCCTAACAAAATAAAGTCGTCACTTTTGCCTTTGGAAATAAGAATAGTACGCATCAAATACCTCTTAATCTATATACCAGACTCTACCAATGCAGGCCCAGGGAAAATCTATCACTCGGTTGTTTACCAGTGTTTGAATGGTCATAACTTGTAACTTATCAGATTTCTTTAACTTATTGAAGGGAAAGCCAACCCAAGTAGACAACTATATATTCTAAAAGAAAGCAGAAAAACAGAGAATTAGCAAATTGATGTGAGCTAGTTTCAATTGAATTTGACTAAATATAAGAAAGTTATCAATTTTGAAAGTTGTAATCACTACAAATATGGACACTTCAAATAGGCTGAAGCGGTAATGTCAATGTGATGTAGTGCCGGACTGCTTTTCCATCTGTTCCAACATATAAAATAACTCAAATTCAAAAAATTCAAAAGTTCATGGCTCGTGGGTCTAAATATTAGGCTAGCTAGTATAACATATTTTGAGTAGGTAGTGTTCCAAGAGAGAAGGAACTTGCAAGAAAAACTGAAATTTGTGATATTTTTGTACATGGCAAATGGGAAAGTTATCCACGTTCTTGTACGTCACAATCAACTATAACCAAACTATCAATTTAAGATTTGCATAGACTTCAAACATTCTTAACTTCTCTACTAGTGGTCCAATTTGTTTTAAAATTTTACCATTCTGTTTCTGTTATTTTACTGCGTTCATCCTGTTCATACAAATCATTTATTACAAGGGTTAGAATTGGTTTGCGAATGCCCATTAAATATGAAGTTGAGTTCTGGTCATGCGATTGCATTGCCAAGAAACGGTTTGGAATCGATCAGAAAAGTTTGATCATCTAGCATAGGCCTATAAGTATTTGTATATATTGCAAGGTTCTGGAATCATCAAATTATAAGAAATCTGGCCAAGTCTTGGTAAAGTTACAAGCACTGTGCACAGAAATATGTAAATGGGACTACACGAACATGCATGTGGCGTAAAAATCCGTCCCGATTTTTACGATGTTACATGCCATATTTAGAATATGAAGGCATTTGAAGATCGAGCCATGGCATGCATATGCTTTTCAGGGAACATGTTTTATCTGATGTTCTTCCACGCTTGCATATAATAACAATGATAACACTCACAAATTATTTTTCACCTCTTCCCAGAACTCAACCTTCTCTTTAATACTTATTTTTCATTGATCTGTTTTTTGTTATACTTATAGACCCTATATACTAGCAAATTACGTCGGAATCTGTTAAAAATTCTCCCCTCAGTTTGTCTTTATCTATATAAAAACAAATTAATAGATTTAAAGGGATAATTGAGTTCTGTTGCAGAGGGCGCTACACAACATAATTTTTTTGTGAGATAATGAAAAACTGAGTGTCAAATTTGAAAGAACATAATATTTAAATGACAAAATCATCTTTGTTTGATCAAAATCGGTTCAGAGACGGCTGAAATATAACGATTTCTAATTCTTGTGTACCACCACAAATATTAGATATTTTGAAAATTTTGAAAATACCGTTGAAAAAACACACGAAATAACGCCTTTTACGTCGTATTTCAGCCAATGCCGCTGTTGGCTTTTTGTTGGCATTTTCGTGTTGCTTATATTACCCACAATTTGCCGGCTCATGTATAATATTTTCAATTAAATAATTAATTAACGGTCACCATATAGCTCCGTTTAGTCTCATTTCACAACGCCCCCTATCGTCAGAGTCAGCAGCCATACATGTTAGCCTATGGACGTTTTTTTTTTAAATCGTTAAAAATTAATTTTTTGTTTAAACGAAAAGCACATCCACCCCGACGTACGTTATCACTAGCTCTTTCTTTGGAGCCCTCATGTCTCATTGACTTTTGAAAGTTCACCCACCGTAATTTTTCAAAATAGGTTGCAAGCTCGCCATTGCCTATTATTATATATTACACATGTGAAACAAGTCGAACTTTGGACTCAGTCTGCCAAGTGATTTTAAGATTATAGGTCAAGCACACGAAGGATAAGAAGCATAAATTATCAATTATCACTTCTGCTATGTTCATTATGTCCATTTCATCCAACCCCCCACCGTAATTTTTCCATTTAGTAAAATCAAACATTTTGCCGAGTTTAGCAAAAACATGAATATTCATGAACGGTCAGACAATACAGCCTTTTAGTACGTAACGTATAGTGAATGGGAATGGGCGATGATCCGTCCAGGAGGTAGAGGTCAGTGTTTTGTGCTGGCAATGTTCACGCGAGCGAAAATGAGACAATCGGAGCAATATGCATGTTTTTTGGAAAGTGGAGCTGAATTGGTATGATCGTATTGGCTAAATTTCACACATTTTGGGGTCTAAAATTACCTTCATAGCAATTTTAGGTTCTAAAAGGGCACTATAAATTTCATAGATAAGAATAAGAGCAATAACCATGCACTTTAAAGACATTTGCGGTCTGAAAACAGAACTCAACTATCCCTTTAACAGTTTGATATTTAACTATTATTGGAAAGAAAATAGATAGATCTGGCATCTGCTTTTCATATTAATTTTAAAATAACATCGAAAATGTTAACATCCAAATATAATATATAGCGACTTACTTTCACGTTGACTTTCAAATTATCTGAACGTCTTCTTGATAAAAAAAACTGCGCTTGATCTTGATAAGATCGGCAATCACACATAAACTGTATTGCAAATTAAACCTCACCTCAAACCTCACTATTAAAGACGTACGATATGTTCTTCAGCCTCTGTATAGAGGCGATCAGCATATCAGTGGAGCCAGGCGCAGTCTCAGCGGAACAACTGTTGAAAAAAAAAGAGAGCACAAATTAACTCCCTCGAAAAGAAGTTGGGAAACAAAAGATCGATCGATTGTATCTCTCCTGTCAAGGCATGATCATCTCTATGTTTGGTATCATTAGAAACTGTGTTCATTTCTCTTTAAAAATGATACCGTATTTGATAGCGTATATAAGTAATTTAAGCACTTACATCTGATCTGATCCCTTGCAAAAGTGCTAAAATAGAAGAACGAATTCGCTTCGGCCACGCGCTTGCTACAGTCAGAAGAACAATAAATCGGAGGGGAATCCCCGTGCGTCATCGATCAGGGAGGGGAATACCGGTACCTTCCTGATCCTGTCACAGCATCCGCCCTCTCGAGTCTAAAAAAAAAGAGCAGATAATAAATTACACTCGAAAAAAGTTTGGAAACTCATGTTTAATCGGTTATATCTCTCCTGTCAGGCCATGATCATACAGCCGATCATCTCTATTTTTGGTGTCATTAGAAAATGTGTGTATTTCTTTTTAATGTATCTCGGATCTCTGATAGTGATACTGCATTAAATATGATGCCAACAAATATTTTGTTTGTTGTTGTTGTTTTGTTTTCTTGTTGTTTTCTTGTGTATATGCAGACTTCAATGTAAGTCGCTAAACTGGTATCAAGAGCTCTAGATTTGTGTTAATGAGAGAAAAAAAGAGGGAAACAAAAACTAAATTGACAGCAAGAGAATACCTAATTAAAGGTACTATGTCCCATTTGCAGGCCCAACAAATGAAAAGGTTAAATTCCAACGGCATTCATAAGATAATACTAATTTAGAACTTCCCTAAAGAAAGGGGGCTTGAAAGTGTCTTTAAGTGGGAAAATAACGACTTTTAGCTGTCGAATTAACTTAAAAGCTATAGAGCCAGTAAGTAATAGTCTGATCTTCAGACCATTGTATCAAATGGTCGTACGTTTTATGCTGCGCAAAGTTTCAATCAGTTTGATTTTGGCCATTACAAAAGGTAGGTAATTGATGTAGACAAATGCTCATGTATATAGGCCTACCCTAGCTCATTTTATGTTATTACCAAAGAAGAAAAAAAAGCCAGTCAGTCACTAAAAAGTGTCTGACAGTGAAGTTTAGCAAGTAAACGGGTCTCCTTGCATATTTTGAATATTAGGACACTGCTAACGTTTAAATTTCACAGATAGGACAAACATACTTCATAATTCCTGCAAATTTCTACAGAATTTGATGTTGACTGCAAATAGGGACTATGTCATGGATCTAGTGCCTCTTGAAAATAAGCTCTTTGTATGTACATAAACAAGCAATACAACAGAATACTCCAGTTCGATATTTTGGAGAAAGATTATATTATGTCACTATTTATTTTTGTTTTATTGAAAAGCTGGTGTATTGTGTTCAAAAGTAACATGCATAAGATAGTTATGGTGTTTTTTAAGGTTAGAATGTTATTCAGTTTGAAGTTTTGTTTATAACACCCTTCCAATAATAATGCATCTTCTAAGACTGGTTATAGTTTTTTAAGAAAAAAATAGTGCTCTAGTCAGGGCCTTAGGGAAATATTATGCTAGCGTATCTGGTATGATAAGTATATCTGGGTGAAGAAGGAGATAATGGAAGTTTGTTGTTTGGTAGTTGGAACGTAAGTTATATATTATGTTTTTAAAAAACAGACCAGAGGCGGCCCTCCCGGGGGGCAGAGGGGGCACAGTGCCCCCCCCTTCACCTCCTATAAATGCCCCTTTAAAATCATTTTCTTTCAACTAGTGAACATTTTCCTTTCTTATAAGTGCCCCTTTTTCATTCACATAAGTGCCCCTTTTCATATTTGGCCATTGGCCCTTTTCAGGTGCGATAAGTGCCTCTGATAATTTTACTTTTAACAATGATACGTGCCCCTTTTTCGATTCTAACAAGGGACCTATCCCCTTTTCATAAATGCCCTTTTTCCCCTTTTATAATACCCCTATCAAAATCTGGTGGGAGCCCATTTTCCGTCGACAAATGCCCATTCCCTATTCTCATGACTGACTTTTTCCCCTGGTGAGCGCCTCTTTTTGAGGGTGTCAGAAGTGCCCTATTTTCACCTCTGACAATTACTCTTTGAATTTTTCGCACTGCGACCTCACAAATCTCTAAAAATGTTCCTTGTTCGCTTCGCTCGCTCACAAATAGATTTTCAGACCATCACACCCAACTGCAAAGCATGATGCTTAAAGGTAATACAAAGTTTTGGGAAATTTTGAAAATTGGGTGGATAGTGAATCTTTACAATTTTGATATATTTGGATGCCCCTGTAGATGTATTATAAGCACTAAAACAATTAACCTCTAAAACACTTCTGTTTTCGAGAAAAATTGAATATAAAAATTTACCGGTGCTCCCGGTAAATTTTGATAAATTTCAAATAGCGCCTACGGCCGTACAATGGTAGCTGCGACAATGAAAATCTCAGAATATGTAGTTGTGATATATAATTTTCAAACGGGAATAGCTAATCGGTCGATTTTAGTCAAGAAACATTGTTTCATAGCTAAATTGATATCTTGACCTAGAGAGGGAGCTATACAACATAAAGAGTTTATTATTTATAATTTCATAACTTTAGACTCGATTTCAACCGGGACAACGATCAATGAATATTGTAGGAACGCATATGCTTCCAATATGTTAATTTGAACCAAATTCATGACCCCATACCAAAACTTTGTAATACCTTTAAGCAATATCTTGTATGGTGTATAAAGTGAAGCAAATATTGTAATTACAATGAAAGGGTATATTTTCGCTTTGAGATTTCCCTTTGTAGGTGCATAGTGCATCGACACGGTTTTGATACTGGGGCCTCACAGTTACGTGGCCATTGCTTTGTCACTGAACCATGACTGTTCGCAGCGGGGGCTAGGGTAGGGGGCAGTTTCCATAAATTAAAAAAAAACAGAAAATGCAATAAATTTTCAATAATTTATTGCAATTTACCCCGGTTCCCAACATAAAAAAATCCTCTGTGTGCCCATGCCTTGAGCCATAATGCATGGCCGTTGTACCGAATAGTCGTACATTTTATGCTGTGCAAAGATTCAATCAGTTTAATTTTGGCCATTACAAGAAGTGGGTTATTGATGTAGGCATATGCTCATGTACCCTTTACAGCTCATTTAATGTATGTTATTACCAAAGAAGAAAAAAAGCCAGTCAGTCACTCAATAGTGTCTGACAATGAAGTCTAGCAAGTAAACGGGTTTCCTTGCATAATTTGAAAATTAGGACACTGCTAACGTTTAAATTTCACAGATAGGACATACATGACATATTCATAATTCCTGCAAAGTTCTACAGAATTTGATGTTGGCTGCAAAAGGGATATAGTACCTTTAAAGGGCAATTCAACTCCAAAAATAACTTACTTTTAATAGAAGCAGAAAAATCAGAAAAATCAATCAAAAAAAGTTTGAGCAAAATCAGATAATTAATAGGAAGGTATGCATTTTTTAAATGACATGAACAAATTTGAAAATCAAAAGACAAATTGGCAACGTACTCATGAATCTGTGACGTCATTGCCTCACTATCCACTATTGTTTTCTTTATATTGATAATACTAATTTCAATTTCCCCCCTAAAAATCTTATTTCCTCACATCAGCATCCAAGTTCTATTGATAGTAATATGTTTTTGTGTGGATGCACTAATATAGAGTAATTTTTTTCAATTAAATCATGAAAAATTTGAATTTTGAATTTTTATGAACTATTTTATATTGAAAATCAATGATTATGAATAAACAATATTAAGAAAATAGTATCAATTCTTCAAAGTTCGCAAAAGATTTTGTGCAATGTCATGCACGCAAAATGATACAAATATTATATAACCTAAGCAAAGGCATAGGGAAATCAAGTTGTGGGGGATAAAAAGGAAAATTAATGGGATAAAAATATATAAAGCAATTGATAAATAGTAATAACCAAATTGGCAATTTGTGTAGTGATTTTTGTAAGTTCCATTGTTTTTCATACTTATACGAAAAATCAGTCAGACAATGTTGCGCTTAGAGACACGCCTAATAAATGTTGTGTATTATTATTATTATTTATTAGTTTGTTTTTGTTTTTTGCTCCGTTTCTCTTGTTTTTCTGCATCTAAAAAAGCAAATTATATTTTGGATAGAATTACCCTTTAATTAATCATCATTACATCTGCCTTGAGCCACTACTCACATATACAGTATCATGGATGGATAGCATATTATAGGTTCTCTAAATAGACCTCAAAAAGTCATTCATTAAAACAAAATATTTATTTAATTTTTTTTTTTTTTCGCCACTACTTCACAGAGATTCAGCCAATTTGAAAAGCCCATACCTATAGTGATTCTTACTTTTAAAAATTCAGTTTTCTCATTTTTGGCCGATTTCATTCATTTTCACCATTCTACTTTTCTAAGTTTGCTACCAAGGTTGGATTTCCCTTTATATTAATAAATGTTGGTTCTTCTGTTAATTTTATTTCTGAAAGAGGCCAAAAAGCATTATCAAAAAACATGATATTCCCTTTCATCACTCAGTGTACACAAATTATATCTTAAAAGACACTGAAATATCAAAAAGGACAAGACTGCTCTAGGTTCATGATATAATTCCATTTCTTCCTATCAATTATTTATTTATGATAACATTTTCTTGTATAAGATTCTATTCCAACCAAACATTGTTTAGTGGACATTCTTTTAAAGCTGAAAGAATCTTCACTTTATTTATGTATAAAACTATTGTCATTAATACAAAATAGAAGAGAAATATATAAAGCCTTTCATTTGGGCTCACAAAATATAAGAATAGTATCAACTCTTTGTTGAATGATATATAACTATTGACTGCTTTGATGGGCACGGTTTAAAGTATTGCCCAAGGTGATCTCAAAACTGTACTGTGACCTGAGACGAAGTCATAGGGCATATTACAATCTCAAGATCACCAAGGAACCATATAGCTTTAACAAAGATCAGAAAAATAGGCAGTCAATACTTGTTTTATATACTGCATCATCGCGGTTAATTCTTAAAAAGAGATATTTTAACAAAATATGCCCGTCAAAATGTATTTATTTGTAGAGTACACAGGTAGATTTACCCATCTAAAAGCATTGTGCCCATCTTACTGCACATATCCATTAAAAACTTCACGCGCAACCATTGCATCCTTGCATTGTACGAGCAAGTAGAACCATGCCAGTTCAATATTTTTCACTGCCCAGCAGTTTGGAAAAAATCCCAAACTGAACATTTTACCATGCAAAGATGATTTGGACCACTATTTCTATTCTTAACACGTCATCAACAAATTTTCAAGTTTGAAATTTACTTAATTTTTTTTCTTTTGTTGATAAATTTGACAGAAAATATTTTCAACATTTTAAACTCAAATAGGGCCGGTTATTTCATTAAAAAATTGTACATATAAACTTGCCAAGCTCAGATCACAGTGCATATCAGCCAATGATTGCAGGTGCTTTGTTATCTATTTATAATGGATAATAATAAGCATGAATCAATAATCATCATCTCTTAACCCTTCATTTAATGGCACACGTACATCCAACTTCTTAGCTGGCCGAGTCTTTCCTACACACTTTGTCTGCATCCATGTCCATATTTATTAAAAGCAAGGGAAAAGATGCAGAAACGTACAGGAAAGAAATAGTAACGTGTATAACAAACAGATACATGTATGCTTGGCAGTGTTAATGAGTGACAACGAAGCAAATTAAAATATGGAGGCAAAAATGAAAATGTTGTTCTGCAACATCTTGTATCAATTTTGTTTTGAAAGTGGATGTCAACCACTTTCATACGATACTTGAGATGCATGCGAATGAGTTCACTATACAATCTATCTGCACTTGAGTTAAAGCTGTATGCATCTATTGAACATAGCCGTCAGGATGAGTATGATAGGTGTATAAACAGCCTCAACGAGAGCGGATGGATCTTAAAAATAAATGAATGAATGAAAACATGCATAATTTGTTTTATACAATGAAACTCCTACATTGTTGTTATTTGATGTAAAAATAATTCATTAAAGATTTTTTCGTGACTAGTGCACCCCTTTTAATAAAAAAACATGGGTTAGTCTTGGCAAATGAACGACACGCTACGCGTTTGACCAATCATTTGATTAGGATTTAGAGATGTATAAAACCAAATGAAAGAAATGTATCTAAACTCTCATAACTAGTTTACTAATCTAATATGAGATAAAAAGTAATGACATTTAGAATGACATTACCGGTATTCTATTTAAACACATGTTAACTCAATACTATTTTATACTCTTCTTGCAATTATATCTTTTTTCAATCATATTCAAGAATATACAATGAGTACCATAAGTGGAATATAAAATAGAATGGATATGCTGGAGAGAAAAAATGGGGGAAAATGGCAGAACAACATGGAGTTTCAGGAGTTTTGCTTTTAAAATATATTTAGTACATGTAGTAATTTATATAACACAGTAAAATCATTAAATATATGATCTTTAATAAGTCACAATTTTTTCCTTGGCTCACAAGTGGAACATAAGATAAGAAACTTTCAATAAAAGTATTTAGTGCCATTTATATGAAGAACATTTTCCAGGAAGAAACAATTTAATGCTATAACGTTATTATCTATAAAGTTTGATATCATAGTTCTTATCTATATAGAACACAATTTGAAGTTTCTATTGAATCACACAAAAATAAAATGTTTAGAACTTTGTAAAGCTGCCAATTACATAGAGATCTCATGTATGTTTTATTAAAAAATAGTGATTTAAAGAAAGAGTAAACATACTAGAACTGATGTGTAATGAGCACATTGCTTCTGCTTGTAGTGAGATAGACAAAGGTAATTACCCCAAAACATCCAAACAAGAGAGAAGGAGCAGAAAATCATACCACTACTTAACTACAGATTATAAGAAGGTCAGCAGCGTATTGATAGATAAATTGTCTCAAAACATGCTTTGAAACAGGTTTATGATATATACAAGCCACATCAAATATCAATTATCCAGAGTATTCCACCACTCCTGGAACTAAAATGGTACACATGGTAGCCACACTCTTGTGATTTACTTCTAATATCCCTTGAAAAGTAGTTCTGTAATGTTCTAGGGTAATAGGATACAGCATCATGTCATCTGTCATTTGTTCCATCACAAACATCCCTGCCATGGTCTTTTGCAGCATACTTTTTTGTCTCGCCTGCGTAGCAAAAAAGCGAGACATAGGCGCCGCTTTTCCGGTGATGGCGACGGCGGCGTCAACATCAAAAACTTAACCTAAGGTTAAGTTTTTGAATTTTGATATAATTTTGAAAGTATAAGTCCTCAGTCAATGAAACTTGGACTATAGGGTTATTAAGTATCCCCAATCATGTGAGTTGAATTTCAGGTCACAAAGTCAAGGTCAAAAGTCATTTTAGTTCAACAGACTTAGACTATGTTGTGGCATCATTATCGAAAACTTAACCTAAGGTTAAGTTTTTGAATTTTTGATATAATTTTGAAAGTATAAGTCCTTAGTCAATGAAACTTGGACTATAGGATTATTAAGTATCCCCAATCATGTGAGTTGAATTTCAGGTCACAAAGTCAAGGTCAAAGGTCATTTTAGGTCAACAGACTTAGACTATGTTGTGGCATCATTATCGAAAACTTAACCTAAGGTTAAGTTTGTGAATTTTTGATATAATTTTGAAAGTATAAGTTCTTAGTCAATGAAACTTGGACTATAGGGTAATCAAGTATCCCCAATCATGTGAGTAGAATTCAGGTCACTAAGTTAAGGTCAAAAGTCATTTTAGGTCAACAAGCTTAGACTTTTTTGTGGCATCAACATCAAGATTTTGAATTTTTAGCATATTTTCAAAAGTGTTTGTTCAAATTCCATGAAACTTGTACCCAAGAGTTATCAAGTATCACAAGTCATATGACACGAATTCCAGGTCACAAGGTCAAAGGTCATTTTAGGTCAGTAGACTTGGATTATGTTTTCACAACTATAATATGAGAATAAATTAATACATTTTTCTTATTTGTTCATGATTCTTAATCAATATTCACTTCAAAATGCTGATTATATTCAGAGGATTTCATTTTGGGGGGCCTGCTAATGGGCCACCCTGCCTATAAATAATGTTCCAAGTTCCAACCTCAATTTTACATCTTATCGAATTGCGTAATGCAGGCGAGACCGCCGAGAGCGTTTCCCTTGTTATGTAATAAAAATGCAAGTGATCAACTGATTTTCTGCCAAGAACAGGATCATTGACTGTATCGGATACAAATCTATGACAACGTTCAAAGGAGAAAAAGACAGTGTGGAGATATTGAGCTGGCCCAGTTTGAATATAAGATGTGTCTTTCGGATGGTTATGTTAAGATCACAAATTGCTTAAGTAGTCAGCTCTCGTTCTTCACCTACAAACCAACTGTGACTGACCTGTGTTTGAAATCAAGTCACATCTTCCAGATGGTGACGTTAAGGTCAATCCTAAAGGCACAAATAATGAGATCTGACTGGTACACATCAGGAAAAAACAACTCACACTCACTGTCCATGATCATCTAGTCTTATCACAAAATGGACATTTCCGTTCCAGAAACGATTAAGTCAGAAATCACCTTTCTATTATTTGAAGCTTCCAAAGCAGATATTTATTCACCTAGTCCCTGATTGAAGAAGATCTGTTTGCGTAGGGTGTGAGAAGGATTCCCAATCTGCTTCCCATTTTCTTTATCAGCGGCCTTACTGAGCATCTCATTAACCAAGGTAAGCATCGAAAGAAGATCCACATTCTTTTTGTAGTAGGTGTTGATGATGGTACACAATGAAGTAATAAACCAAGTGCCCTGGGAGACACTCCTGTTGGAAGCATATCCCGGGACTGTGGACATACTGACGAGGGTGTCCGATTCGTTGGGAAGTGTAGCGGTTGCGTCTTGCTGGATGTCAACAGCTCCTTGAGCTTCTTTTCCCTGGCAAGCTTGGACGAAGAACAGTTTGGGTTTGTTCACAAGAGATGGAACATACTCACCTCTGAATATTCCTGTTAGTGATGTGAGGGAGAAAATAATTCAGTTAATGTATTTTTGGAATGTGAGCTAAAAATGACAATTTTTTAGTAAAGTTTAACTAGATCAGTACAAAAGGAATTCCCCAAATTCTTTTTCACAGTTTTTAACCATAGTGATCTTTCACTCTCTCTTTCTTTTTTATTATATCTTTGTTTATTTCTCTCTTTCGTTCTTTCTTTATCTCTCTACCTCTCTCCGTCTCTCTCTGTTCATGTTCTCTTTCTCCCTCCCTCTCTCTCTCTCTATTTTCTTTCTCCCTTCCTCTCTCTTTTTTATTTCTCCCTCAACCCATCTCTCTCACACTCTCTCTCCTCCCTACCTCTCTCTCCCCCCATTCCATAATCAAAATAGCACTCTTTGATTCTTCATGTAGAGTTACACTGAGATTTTTATGATATATTCAAAATTCAAAGCAAATGAAACAGGTACAATTGTCAAGATTATACCTCTACTATATAAATATGAAAATGGCAGAAAGGTTTTCATTACCTTATCGTGTTTTGTTATACATACCTGTCAAGGCATCGATGTACTTCTCTCCTCCATTTTTGCCATAAACCCGGCCTTGACGTCCATGCGATAGAATGACGCAGACAAAACAATCAAATTCTGAATGGTCCATTCCTCCGATTGCTTGCAGATAATCAATGTATTCCTGTGCAGTTGGGTCATTCATGACTTTAGTTTTGAAGTTCAGATTATTTTGGAAAGTGTTCAGCAATGCCTCTGTCAAAAACATAATATATAATAATAAGATAATAAGATGCACAAATGTCATACTCTGATAAAGAACCAATTTTCAGAGTGCTGGTGTTTAAAACCCCAATACAAAGAATAAGTTGAAGCCTTCCAAAACATGATTTTACTTAAAAATTGAAGTTTACATATGAGCTTAAACCATCTCACTCATGTCTTCAAATGACAACTACCTACTTCATATCTGTACTGACAAATCCTTGGGATTTCCAACCAAAGAGTATGATTCCTACCCGAGTAGGGGCAATATTCATAATCTTTGTCTTTTTTCATCTTCTTATAATATTGAAATATTTTTGTATTATTCCATCAGCTAATGAGGAGAGTGTTATACAGATTACAGAGACTTATTTTTGGGGGGTGATCCACAGGCATTAGCTGATAGTTTCTTTTCTTTTGTTATTGAACTTGTTATTGTACTCCATTTTTTTGCATTCTTTGTTACTATTATACTCCTTTTCTTCCTGGAAATAAAACAAAATAAATCGAAATAAAACTAGACATGTAGTACTTGTTTAGAACAGGTATAGGTGGGCTGTTCCAACTAAAATTTGAGATACATTAGATAAACAAAAAGGCGAGATACTGCTAAAAAAACAAAGTCATGTAGATTCATGATGTGAACGAAATTCACCTTCCATAGGCATAACACGCAAATTAAGAAATTTCTGACATGAGGCCTTTAATTGAAATTTTCACGATGATGACGTCCTCAAAATGAAAAAATGGTGATTACTAAGCTTGTAGAGAATTGTCTTAGCTACAACATATAGAAATTTGTAAGAAAATCGTCATAATATGCAAATTTGTATTTTGAGTTTGAAGGCCATTATGATGACGTCAGAATGGCCAAATGAGATATGAAATCATATCTCTGACTCATACTCTATCAAAATATGAAAAAAAAATTGGGGGTCCAGGTGCATCCCAAAGAGCTATAATGGATTTTGTATAAGCATGTTTTTGCCCATATATGCTATGTAGTACATGAGCTCGCGCGCACGAACATTTATGTTAAACGGACGCTCATTCCGTTATTAATAGTCATAAAGAGATATACATGGTATCAATTGTTTGTAAAGAAATGTGGAATATCATGAAAGAAAAAAACACGTGCGCATGCGTGTGTGCGCGATTTTTTATAAAATGCTTAAAATAGCCTACCGGTAAAACGTATGCAAAATTATTTTGAGACGATTTTGAGCATTTTGAAATTTTGCACATGCGTTTTTTGACATGAAATTGACCGGACGGATATTAACCTTGATCATGATAAATATGAATGAGAAATAGCTTTTGGTTATGAAGATATGATCATGAGTTGATTTTCCGAAAATTTTACAAAATGGCGCCTAGATGACGTCATCAGTGAAGGTCAATGTTGAAAACGTTATTGTGCTTTGTACATATGCCTATACATATTTGTGCCAAATTTGAAGGCATTTGATCGAGCCATTTTCGTGTTGTTCACAAAAAAGTGGTTAGAAATAAGAAAAATATATAATAAATAAATAAATAATAAAGGCAATTCTAACGAAATTATAAGGTGGTCTGTACGATATACAGCCTACCTGATAAATAAATAAATCATACTAAAGGCAATTTTAACGAATATATGAGGTGGTCTTCATTATATACAGCCCACCTGATTAATGACACAGAGTTAGAATCGAAGGGGGAAATCTTACCAACATCCTTTTGAGTGCCATCTCTTTTATGTAGATCTTTCGTTGTAAAATTCTCTGCATTGAAGATAATACACAATCCTCTGGGCAACCTATCCATCTTGTACTTTGGCAAATCTGGCATATGGCCTGCATCATTATAGATGAAATGAAACACATTCATGGTTTAATGTTAAACAGTGAAATCTGAGTATAAAGACTGCTTGGTAGACACAAGAATAGCCATTCTTATGTTCTGATGGTCTTCAGGTACAGGTTCCTGTACCAAAGGTTTCAATGACAAACAGTGTTCAATGAAAACAAAACAAATGTTATTGAAAATGGTCTTCCTATATGAACGATGATACATGTATCTATTCAATTTGGATTGTTTGTGCCATAATATAAAGAAAATTCTTATTGACCTTAAAATTCTCATTGAAAATATAGTTCATTTATCATACCAAGCTTTTCTTTTAAGTGTGAGGAATGTCTTAGTATTTCTTTTTAAGTGAAATTAATATGAAAGAACTTTCATGACATCAAAATAGCAACTTTATGTAAAACAACATATTACATACAAACATACTAAAGTGCTAAGTATTTTGAAGATAGAGCATAAACAATTGAAATATAAAGGGGTAGAAACAAAATGTCTGTGATGTTAAAATTCAATCATTTCAATGCACATCAAAGTGGCAAAATAAAAATACAGGTACAGTGGATTCAAGCTTTATTTTATAGTGTTCCTTCTTTCTGTGATGAGACTTCATGAAATGAGTTTATTACCTGTATTTGGATGTGGTATGACAGTAGCAGTTTGGGCAGCTACTATCCTATGTCCCTCGTTAGTGAGTGTGCTGCTTTGCTCTGATTCTGATAGATAAAAATAGGTCAGATGTAAAGTTACATACAAATCAGAAAAACAAATCAGTGATAGAAAAAAAATATTAAGCAAGGACTATTAAAAGAAGGTTATCAATTTCGAAAGTTAAGATCACTAATCATATCCATGGGAACTCTCCGCTTCTCCATTTTTTTCTTCTCCATACATTTTTTATAACGGACTAGATATCTAGTTGAATTTTTATTATTTATTTATTTATTTATTTATTTATTTATTTATTTATTTATTTATTTATTTATTTATTTATTATTTATTTATTTATTTATTTATTTATTTATTTATTTATTTATTTATTTATTTATTTATTTATTTATTATTATTATTATTATCATTATTATTATTATTATTAATATTATTATTATTATTATAGTTATTATTATTATTATAGTTATTATTATTATAGTTATTATTATTATTATTATTGTTTTTTTTTTTTTTTTTTTTTTTTTTTTGGCTGGGGGTGCTACGGAAAAGGTATTCTTACATGTCCTATCTTAAAATATGTCTCTTCTATAAAGAAAATTGAGAAAGAAGATATCCTTTGTATTTCTCAGTACAGCTGAGATATATGGAATGATAACACACATTAGATAATCCTGCAAATTTACATCAGTATCAAGTTCACAATAAATGTTTCTGCACAAAATCAGACATTAGAGACCCAAGTGGAAATGAGAGGTTTCTACACACAGCAGTTTACTACTCTGCTTTCTATAGTTTAACATTTTCTTATATTTTCTTAAACTCATCTCAAACAAGTTATCTCAAACTACAGGGATATCTTTCTTGGAAGGCTCTGAATTGTAGTTCCCCTGGAAGTTTCCCTTGTATAGTCACTATATTTCAATTTTTGAAACATACTGGTATATGAATTTTGTTTGTCTATGATACCAGGGAACAACATGAAACATGGGGAAAATAAAGTATTGTACCTGATGATCCTGTTGTATCCTCTATTGGTCCCAAGCGAAGGTCCCTTGTGACCGATGCTACCCTTTCGTCATCACCTGGTTCCATCTTGACAGAGGGCCTGCTCTCCGCCGCCCTACTCTGCTCAGCAATCTTCATCTCCTGCATTTTCTTCCTTACTTCCTTTTCTCTCATCCCCTGCACCACTTTCTCCCATAACTTATCAGCATAGGCAGCACCTAGATGGATCAAAAGAGAAGTCATGTAAAAAATGAGAGCTACATCTTTTTCAAACATATCAGCACAGACATGAAAGGTATTCAGAACCCTGATCAGACACCCATTCCCAACCCCCACCCCCATTTTTGGCTTCAAAGTGTCTCCCCCTCCCCCAAAAAGAAACTCCATCCGAGTATTGCATAGATATGTAAAGGTACACCATGCACAACAATCCTTTCTCCCTTCAGCTCCATGTAGGGTACATTGCAATATCATGTAACTAGCATTTCCTAATCAAGATTTTGTGATTTTACATCTAATAGTTGAGTACAGAGAGACTCTGAACGCTAGGGCTATCCAATTTTGTTCATAATGTCAATAATCATAATAGATAATCACACCAATATTAACAGTAATAATGATTACAATTTACAACAATATCTAGCATTTGTATAGCTCTTCACCAATGACAAGTAACTGCTTAAATAGCTTTATAATTCTCTATCCTTAACCTAATTGTTTGATTCAACTGAATTTCTGCATTTACAGTGCACACTCTCCATTGGAAAATATTCTAACCGAACGCTATACACACATATTAATAATAATAATTAGCTTACATCTTGGTGAGTACCCATTACACGCCTGGGAAGAGAGAAGCAATGAAAAAAACTTACCTTGCTTAAGGACTGTAACATTCTCCATTATTTATCAAGGATGTCATTCACAGGTGTTTGATTGAAAATATAATAATAAATCACAATTTTAAAGTTGCTACAAGCCAAAGTGACTTACCAGTTTTTTGAACAGCGTCATAGTACCACTTTGGCCTCTCAGGTCCAACAGTCAAACCAGAGGTTGCGCTGCCTGTTCTGTCCTCAGGTTCCTTCTTTATTGCGGGTTGCTGTCCATGCTGCCACTGCTGTGGGTTCTGCTGACTGAATGATGGTGTTGCCCGTTGCTGTGGTTGATGGTATTGTTGCGGAGGATAATAGTGGTAGGGTTGCTGTTGTTGTGAAAGTGGTTTCCCTTGATAATCTTGACCATCCCATGGTGGGTTTTTAGTGTACCCTTCAAATGTTGGTGCAGAGTTGCTTCTTATGTTGCTCTGGTTGCCAGTGTTGTATGCCACTCCTCCACCTTGGTGGAACTGGTAACTTTGGCTGGGAAACGGTTGTGCGTGATGTACTGATGACCTTTCAATGGCTGATTAAAAAAAAAAAATAGTTTGCAACTTGAAAATATATCTAAGGTAAAATGTATAATGACACTGAACAATATGAACAATAGTGAAATTTGTTTAAAACTTAAAAAACCCAAGTGATCACATGAATCAAAGTAGTATATGGCCTACATGTTATTTGAAATGAATACAAATATTATGACATCAAATTAGAGTTTTTTTAAAACATTTTTATTATTGAAATGACTTGCAGTCTTTAAAGGTACTATGTCCCTTTTGCAGCCAACCTCAAATGCTGTAGAACTTTGCAGGAATTATGAATATGTCATGTATGTCCTATCTGTGAAATTTAAACGTTAGCAGTGTCCTCATATTCAAATTATGCAAGGAAACCCGTTTACTTGCTAGACTTCACTGTCAGACACTATTGAGTGACTGACTGGCTTTTTTTCTTCTTTGGTAATAACATACATGAAAAGAGTTGTAAAGGGTACATGAGCATTTGTCTACATCAATAACCCACTTCTTGTGATGGCCAAGATTAAACTGATTGAATCTTTGCGCAGCATAAAAAGTATGACCATTCGGTACAATTGTCTGAAAATCAAGACTATTACTTTTGGGCTCTATAGCCCGAAAGTCGATTTGACAACTAATAGTCATTATTTTCCCACTTGAAGACATTTTCAAGCCCCACCTTTTTTAGGGAAGTTCTAAATTAGTATTATTTTTCAAATGCAGTTGGAATTTAACTTTTTCATTTTTTTGGCCTGCAAATGGGACATAGTACCTTTAAGAGACTGATAATAAAAACATAGATTATTTCATTGATTTCTTTTATCATTACTTCACAATGAAGCTTCTTACCTAGGTATTTCTCTATTTCTTTGACAATGGCTATATTCCCGATCGATTGCATGATATTGGTGAAGTAGTCCAGATCTCCTGGGCCTATCAATGTGTACTTCTCCATCAGGACAAAGAGCTACAGAGGAGAGAAAATACTGCTATGACTTATGTTCATATAGAAAAACAAAAAGACAAACAAATCTTGACCCCCTCCCCAAACTTTGAAACAAACTAGATGGATCTTCAACTGCGCACAGTCCAAAATGATGCCCCCACCATAGAGCAATTTAACAACCCAAAACAGAAGCAATTTTAAAATTCAAGTTTGATTGTAATCCAGTAACAGGTTCTCAGAATATCGAGAAAACAAGCTATTTTTCATATACAGCACATGTATGACTCTTTGATCTTTGACCTTGTGACCCTAAAATCTTATCAGTTCAATGGCTCTGCGAGATGCATAAATGTCCTGAGTTTGATAGTAATCCATCCGTAGGTCCTATTGATAACGCATTCATAAGCTATTTTTTGCATACATAATGAGCCCTATGACCTTTGACTCCATGACCCCCAAATCTAATTAGTTCATAATTGGCTCTGCAAGATAAATACATGTCTTGAGTTTGATGGTAATCAGTCTATCGGTTCTAATGATAATGTGATCACAAGCTATCTATGCAAACATAATAAGCCCTGTGACCTTTGACCTTGTGACCCCAAAATATAATGAGTTCATTGGCTCTGCAAGATACATACATGACCCAAGTTTGGGGGAATCCATTTATCGGTTCTTGAGATAACGTAATCATGAGAACAGGACGTACAGACGGACGTAGGTACATACGGACATATCAGACCCGAATTCACAAAGGAGGTTATTCAACAAACCTAGGTTTATGTGCGTTTTTTTTACACGTTCTTACACACCTTGTCAAAACGTGTCAAAACGTGTCAAAACGCATCATATGACGCACTTTGTCTACAAACCTTGTTTGTGAATTCGGGCCACATCATAGGTACGGACAACCCCAAAACATAATGCCTACATAACACAACCTACTTTTGAGGGGCAATTCAAATATCCGCAATTTCTAGAATCTAATAGTAACCACAGTCACCACAGGTGGCTTTTCATAAAGACTCTCAAAAAATAAAATAAAATAGTCTATATGCATGTAAGATAAGATGCTCTTGATGTAGTTTCCACATCAGGTTTGACAAGATTTTTCAGAAATGGTCACCATCAAAAACCTGTTCTTCTAAATTTTAGTTGCTGTGCTTGTGATTAAAATTACTGAAACTGAAGTCATTTTTGTGAATATTCAGCTCTTAAAAGATTGTAGTTACATCATTACTAGTACCCTTGATTTTGGGCGACAATTTTGGACTGATTTAGTTAGCAGACTATATCAAAAAGAAGAACCATAAATATCACTGGTCACTTGGTCAGTGAATTCTTTTACAATAAGATGTTCTTTTTAAGTCACCTGTAAGAGTGACTTGCATTCCTCGATGGCTGCAACAGGAAGACAAAAGTCACCACCACTGAGATAAAAAGTAAACTGGTCCCTCTCGTCTCGACTCAGACTGTCAGATATTCGTAGCATCAGCCTCCTGCAAAACCAAAACAGAGTGTGGCTACTTTCCTCCTTCGTTTAAGACTAGAGCAATTAATGCCCAAATCCCTTCCACAGATGAAACATTGTATCAAAGTGTACATTGATTGATATGACGAGTCAGTTTTCATTGAAATTCTTTTTAGCCAACAATCAGCATGATAAATACATATGAAAAGTTGGATATGGTATGCACATAATGAATTTACACTAGAAGTGACAGTTGAAGGCTGATCGTGCATGATGCAAGAAAATATAAAAACATGTTGATTACTAGCAGAAATCAATGCTTACAGTGTACATCCAAAATGAGATGCAAAATGTATTAAATGTCCTGAACAGTTAAAGCCAAGTCTCCTTACTAACTTTATTGAAAGGGGTTCATACCAACATCTTTAAGGTCTGTAAGAATAGGCGCCCTTTTAAATTTGAAGTTTGTGAGGTCCAGAGTAATCAACCAAAATAGAATATCACAATATAAGTAGGAATTCTAGAGTCATTTTTCTTTGCGTATTTCAAAATTGCAAGAATTGCACTTTATTATCTATTAAAGTAGGAAAAAAAGCCTAAAACTTTCTGTAGAATCTATAAACGACAAAAAGTGTAACATAACATATGTCAATTATCAAAACATTTCTAGGACTAACAAATGAAGTAAATTGTATATTTTACCCTCTCCCCAATCAAACTGACTCACTCACCTATATGCACTCAACCTGTGGGCCAAATTCCCTTCTTTGCTGCTCCATGACTTGAGTTTCTTCACCAGGTCATAGCGATTGATTGCCTGCATCAGAACAACCAGCAGTGAAATGTCGTCTGCTGTGATCAGAGCCAGCTTTTCTAGCTCCGTAAACAGGTAGATGCCGCGGGTCATAGTCTCAAATTTTCGTGGGGCAACCCCCAAGTCCTGGCACAGGTACTTCAGCTTCTCCATATCTCTCACTCCTAATCCATTGTCGATTTCTTTTAGTAGAGTGCGGTATTTAAGAGAGTTGGCACCAGGGTTTGCATCGCGTTGAACATCCGCACTCAGTGCACCGTCACTGTAACTTGTTGGAAACGCCATAGTTGGGTCAGAAATTCAGGTATTGGATGCTATTTATTAATGTCACGTTGGTTTCCTTGTCAATGTCAGCATAGACCTTCAAAGTTGGAGGTAAAAGAAAAGGTAAATGTTTCCTCAGAAAAGATGACATTTTTCCTTATGAATTGCAATGTGAATACAATTGACTACTTTGCAAGGGTGTCATTTTTAAAATGATTTTTTGCAAAAAGGATAGACCCAAATAAGAGCTGATTGGTCTAGATGTAATTAGATATATAAGGTGATGTGAATTCATTTAATATATACCGGTAAGTATTTAAAAGGGTTGGCATCAATGAAAAAAAGTTCCAGGATAATCAATTTCATTACTTTGGAGTATACTGTAACAAATCAGGGTTTTAGTATTGGACGGAGGTTAAGCATTTTCTGTTGTGCGTGCATATACGCGCATGCGCTATAGCAATATGGCGCATCATTGATTTAGCAATTACCAAATTGAAGGAAAATGAGCATAAATTACATATTTTGATCATGTACATGTAGGTGCAATTATCATGTTTCTTTTTGGGATATAATTTGTGTGATAGTTATCTGATCGTTAATGGGTTGTACTGAAGATTATATTTGATGATTTAATGGAATAAGCAGAAATGTTGTGTTGAAGTGTTGTTTTACTAACGAGGACATAATCGCCCTTTTATACGTTTAAGTATAAGGAAAATGTTTGTGCAGCTAGGATTGTGTAATTAGGAATTTCCACTGCACTGTATCCGATACTGGCCTTAGCCTTTAGTTGAGTCTCACATAATCTGCACTTGTGCCGAGTTTACCTCGATTGTTGGTTGGTTCGCATTCAAGAATTTCGACATGCAACTCATGATTGGTCTGATTTCTTAGAGCAGTGAAACCTTAACCGTAGACAAATTAAAGGGACTGAGAATCAGTGACAGCTGTTGACAAAACAATGAATGATTGAGTGCTCGAAGGATGACCAATTGATTGATGTTGTGAACAAGACGTTAAGGTGACCGATTGCAGTCGATGGACGAATGATTGTTGATGCGCCCTGTGACGTGAGCAGTGAATAACTCCAGCCATCAAGCTACGGGCATATATTTTGTCCAAACGAACAGAGAGCACCTGGCCAGACACGGGCATCCTGACAAATACTCTGTGTCAGCCAAGGTGGCGAACCGTGTCCGTCACAATACATTGTATTTGTAGATAAGAAAGTAATTGAAGTTTTATAGTTTCAATCAAATGCAATGGAAACTCTGTGATTTATCTGTGTAATTGGGTTTTTACAGACTTTTATCAATCAGATAATATTTATGATGGGGGAGGGGGGGGGGGGGGGTGTCCAGACATCTAACAAAAATAAAGTCTTCACTTTTGCCTTTGGACTTACGAAAAGTATGCATCAATTAGCACTAACCATAATAAATATTGACTTTTATCCTTTATAATAATGGCTAACATAAGACTTGAACGTCTTTCGGATAGTCATTAAAGGTCGGTCCCCAGACGTAAATAATCATATATGATTGATACACATCTGTAAAAACCCAATTACACACAAACACACACACACACACGACTTAAACAATTTCTAAAATATTGCATGTAAACTTCTTCAAATTAAAACCCTTCTGGACAGTCGGACGCATAACATCTTGGCAAAATAAATAGAGGCCGGGTTACCTGGTGACTACTACTACAGTAGTACTACAGAGCAGGCCGAAGGAGCGCCAGAGGAAATCAACCACTGAGATGTTTATCAGTAATATCAGTGTTTGATTGGTCATAACCTGAAACTTAATAATTGTCTTATCATTTATCAGATTTCTTTAACTTTCTGCAGTTTTACAGTTGTGTACTTTCCCGGACTTCCCTGGACTTCCTCGTATTATAACACAAGTCTTTGAACATGAAGGCTATATCATAAATTGAAATCCACTTACAAGTATACAATGCAATGTACTCTACAGTACAATCTACATGGCTAGTCTCAGGCTCAGCTCAGCAGAGTATAGTACAGGAAGTCAGGATATGCTCCTCTTTTCGTATACTTTGAATCCTTCTTGAATCTTGGTCTCGTCACAAGTTGCAATGGACTTACAAGTTACAGTAGAATCACCAAAAATAACATGTTCCTAGACCTATATCCTCTTCTCAAGACTCGACACGACAGAGAGATTTGCATTAAAAAGTCAATGCAGAAGCCAGAACAAATAATTGCCACTGTACTACAGTCTGTAGACTAGTGTAGTCTGTTGTAATTAATCTGCCATTCTAACTGTGCACTATGAGTGTGTTTGTGCAGTTTGATCCAATCCTTTCATATTCTGGCGGTAATTAAAGCACGAACATACTCTACCCAGAGGATTGTACTAGTTGCACCAGAAGAAGAAGAAGAAGAAAGTGCGAGTTACTACGATAAACACTGTACAAGTTGATCAGCTCAATGTGGAAATACCCTCTGTCTCTGATCTATTTCAAGAAAAAATGGACATCTTAAAAACGGGATTTCCCCCAAGTATGTCATGCGTACCGTGCTAGCTAGGTCATTGCGCATGCGCGATCCATCCCGTTGCCATATATACAAACAACTTTACTAAAACCGGCAAGTTGGTTAACTTTATTGTTGTTTTTACGTCTTTTGCTGTCTGGCAATCAGCTTATCAAGCAAAAAGGAGCACTTCATCGAAAGAGTAAGTACCGATAATGCCATTTCCATGTAACTAACAAGTTAGACAGAGTCAGGGTGAGAAATAACTGTGTCTTAATTTAGTATTTAATCATTCATTCAAACGAAACGTGATGGGCCTAACTGATCAGCGATAATGTGCCATAGCCATAGGCTTGCCTGGTTAGGGATGTCGGATGGGGGATTGAGTGTCCGGGATTTACATAGATTTACCAAAATTTGAGTTGTCAAGTTTGCCGTTGGATTACATGAGAAATATGCACCAAATAATGCCCTGTGATATTGTTTGCATACCTCCTATCTTGTGAAAGATTACTGAAATATAGATTTGTATGCAATCCTGTGCTGCGAAGTGCGATGTGACTTGTCTTTGTGAGTGTGAATGCGTTTTTGAAATTAGGCTTGACGTGGGATAGTCTCAGTAATTCAATCACACGTGACCTCTCATGACCAATCAGTTGATAAGGATCTAGAAGTGGGTTGTATAAAACTGAATAAATACTGAGATTCGAACCCCTAACTAGGCGTTGTGGCGTGCGCCTGTAATCCAGCTAACAGTGGAAGTTACAAACTGATTCAGCCGAGGACGCAGGTTCGAAACTGATTCACGTCTTTCGGATGGTGACGTTTAAAGGTCGGTCCCCAGTCGTAAATAATCATATCTGATTGATACACGTCTGTAAAAACCAAATACACACACACACACACACAACCACAGTATATATTCGTATGGCGTAGAGTAAAGGAGCCGGTAAACGACCAGCTCCAGTTTTCGGCCGATCCATTGGATGCATGGTAAAATCCCTTTAAAATACATCGCATAATAGCATATCACATATCCCACACATACCATACCATGCCAGAGTCACTGAAGAACCACATTTGCAATGGAAAATATATCCTAGAATATCAGATTTTAGCGATGTAATCGGCGGTCCCGCTACCCAAATCTGAAAAATTGAGTTTCTTACGCGTGTATGTAAGAAATATGGGTACCATAAAATGAGCTTTATTTCAAGTATTTTTCAGATTTAGAGCCCGATTTTGTGTTAGTCGCAAGCTCAAAAGTATCTCATCGCATGTATTAAATCAATGCAGCCGGACCCCGCCACGCACACACGATATGTCTGTCTAATTCAGATTCCAACTTCCGATCACCGCGCGCTGTGCCTGTCTTCGGCCAGGCGAGCACCCGGGAGCTCCGGCGTGGGATACCTGCTCCGCCCGCTTGTGCTATACATCAGCGCGGAAACGCACAGCGCGCTCAAGCGCTTCCTATTGACTTTGTACATGCGGTCGTAAACTGAAACGCTCGGCCGATAACTGGCTCCAAAACAGTGAAAATTGAAATGAATATTGTCATGGCAATTCGTGATTTTTTTCTGGGATTCTTTTTTTGTTTAAATAATAATAATATTTGCTTCATGATATGAACAAGAAATGATAATAAATAGGAAGTAAAGAGTCCAAAAAATAGGATTTTGTCTTAAGTGGCCGAAAACCGGCTCCTTTACTCTTTACAGTGTATATTCAATACTGAATGAATGCCATTAAACTATTACCAACAACAACAACAACACAACCACAGTGTTCTATTAGTAAGTATTACGCTATCTTTACCGATTGAGCTAACGATGGGTTGATGAAAAGTGGGTTTGCATGATTATTATAACCCTATCACTAACCCTAACGGTTACCATGTGCCATAGCTAGACTCTTCGCGAGCCGTAAAAATTGCGACCTTTACTGTGAATTCACTTCCGCTCACGTCAAAGTTGCCTCAAAAGTGCCTACCACATGTAATGATGTAGGTCACTCCAGCAAAGCATAGAGCCATAGCTAGTGGTCAATGCTCATGCGTAAGTATACGCTCATGCTCGCGCAGTATTAAGCGCTCTAACCTCTACGCGCACTACTGCGCTCTAAAAACAAGTTCAATAGTACTGGAAAATATTGCACTCCTTTTCATGAAAACAAGTGCAATAGGCTCAGTAAATGAATCACATGTGACCGCGCATGACCAATCATTTGATTAGGATCTGGGAGTGAGTTGTATAAATAGACATATTACATAAGGTTAAAAGAAAAAGTAATGAATAATAATTGTCTTGATTGCAGAGTATGGCTCATCTAAAGGAAGACCGGATAGATTTTACTAAGCTTGAGAAGGAGCTGACTGCAGCCATGGATGCAGATGCTTCGTACTGGAGGGTGAACGGTGCTAAGATTAGGGCCATGGAACAACGTGTAGAGACTTACGACCAATTCAGGTGAGTCTAATTGAACAACCTGCAGAAACGAACAGTATGTGTATGTGATATTTTTTCTTGCATAATCAACTAAATTAAGTCATTCTCTGTCACACTTAATTGTTTTTTTCAAGAAACACTTTGGAACTGTGCATGATTTTATTTTGTTTTCTGAACTTTAGCATTTTTTTTCTCATTTTAGTTGAAAATAACATGTTTGTATGTTTGATATCTAGATCTAATTCTGCAATGATTTATGCATATCTCATCAAGATTAGGAAGAAAAACTGTTGCATGAATGTGAAAACAAAACTCTTCCCAATGCTGGTATCAAATTTCATAACATGAGATTAGAAAATGTGATTTTTATAGATTACCCTTTTAGCTAAAGAGGCATGAATATGAAATTAAAAAACCTTTTTTGTGTAAATATTGTGCAGTCTGTTTATGGAGAAGAAAAAAATGAATTAAACATTTATAATTCATAATCCATGTCCTGGAGGCTTTAGTCAATTAGTATGCATATAAAGTAGGTAAAACAAATTTGAAATAATAATATTAGTAATGATGATGACGATGATGATGATGATGATAATGTAGTAGGCCCTACCAATAATAATTATGATTATCATAATAATAGTTATTATATAAATTATAATGATGATAATAATAAAAATATTAATAATAATGATAATAATAATAACAATATTATTAAGACATTGCAAAGCTGGATACAATGCAAGCATAACAACAAAAATGCCTAGGCATATTTCAGGCAATGAAGTTTCTTTTTTCTTCCAATAATTCTTTCCATAGAATTACGTTTGAATCTATGAAAGGGATAACATTGGTTTGAAAATAATATTTAATTTTCTTAATTGTGGAATTATTTTTGTGCAGGGATTTGGTGGCAGCAGCTCACATCAAGCCTCTAGAAAAGAAGGACAAGATCAGTCAAAGCAAACGTCATCAACCTTGGAATCCTTTCTCATCATCCAACTCAACATCATCATCATCAACATCCCCTCAGGAAACAGGAGATCAGGTGCAGTCAAGTATTACCAAGGTAGGACAACTACCACCCCATCATTCATAGGACACCTTAACCGGGGCTCATCAATAGCAGGCACCCTGGGGGGTGTTTCATAAAGCTGTTCATAAAGTTATGCATGACTTTACGAATGACTTAAATATGAAAAACTAAATGGGATGCTCAATCATTTTTAACTACATCAACTAAAGTTCAACTGTGCAGATGTAGATTAACATTCTTATCATAACAAACATTTTTACTACAAAGTATATTTTTTGCCATTTAATTGAGGTTATTGGAAATATAGTCACATTTTGTTAAAAAATCTGAAAAACTTGGGGCATCCTATCTGGCACTTCATATTCAAGTCGTTTGTAAAGTCATGCGTAACTTTACGAACATCTTTATGAAACACCCTAACTTTATCTATCAAAAGTCTGGGCCCCCTAATTTCAAACTTTTAACATCATGCATACAGACATGTTTCAAATATTCTGGGCCCTCTTCCAAAACAGTTAGTATGGAGCCCTGCCCCAATATCTAGGATTGTGACCCCTACCCCCCCCCCCTCCCCACCCTGGGTAGCTATTCATCAGATGATGTTCATAAACTGGGAATTATTTCCATTTTTATATGACAAAATACATTCAACTTTTGTTTATCATCATTAGGATTTTGCGAAACATGGGCTATAATTGTTTGTCTTGGTCTCTGAATAATTCCACACCTCCATTTTTCCAAAAGGTAAGGAGGCACTCAGCTAAAAACACAGTGCTGAAAAGCACTCTGGTAGTGACTTCTTCACTGCCTCTCTGGCATCTTTACTTTTTTGCTTTCTGGGACAACAGCATACCTGCCAACCCTTCCAAAAAATCCAGAATATTCTGATTTTGCTGATTTAAAAAAAAAAAAAATTTGGTGGTGGTGGTGATGTGAAAGCCAATTAAGCTTGTTTTATCATGTGGCGCGATTTGAGAGTTTGCGTAATGCATGCGTTGAATGGATGCATGATGGAGCAGCGAATTTTGTATTCGCTTTTGGTACAGATTTACCGCGTATTGCCAGTTACACTGCCGCTGCAAATGCGATTTCTTATTTTTGAAGGCATACTGTGCTAAAAATTCCTAATTGTTATTTTCAAATGTTGGCAGGTATGCAACAGTACTGTCGGAAACAATTCTTAAGAGAGATTTTTCTTGATATCCAAGCAGGAGAGTTTAATGCCATTTACGTCATTCTTATATTTATAGGTGAAGATCCCAAAGAATGGGCATGAATTTACAAAGGAATGGCGGAACCGGAAAAAAAATTCAGGCAGCTGCTATTCCTACATATTGGACCTCGGCGGAGACACACTTGCCAAAATATTTCGAGCAGAGATAAGTTTTGGTCTGCTGGGCGAGATTATCACAACACTGAACGACCATGCAGAAGAGAGGCATTGTGGGAGGATAGCAGACATTCTGGCGTGTCTGACACGAGCCGGGAGGTTCGGTCTCTCCCTGGATTTTCTGAATAAATCTGAAAAGGAAGCTTTGTCGGAGTTGATGGAGAAGCTAGAACAATGGAGACAAGCTGTTGATAGGACTGAAGAAGATAGTGTGGCAGCAGAGGAGAATGAAGAAGGAACAAAAACAGAGGATTGTGAAAAGGAGAGGTTAGAAGGTGATGAGAGAGAAGAGGGTGAACAAGAGGAAGGAACTGGAGAGATAGCTCAGGAGAGTTGTGCACAGTTTTCTTCAGAGGATATTGTAAAGTTAAAAGAACTATACAAGCTTTCAGAAAAATGATGTAATTTTGTGACACTTGACATAATGACATTCCAAGTTCACTCAGCTGTAGTGGATATAATTCTGAGAGTCATGGATATGTTCCTTAAAACTGGACAGTTTCACTGATAAAAAATTAGATTCAAACTCATTCGACTACGGATTAATATACATGAAAGCAACTGTTCAAGATGACACTTTCCAGGTGCATTGTATCATAGTCCACATACACCAGACTTGGTGGAATTACCAATTACGATGTGTACAAATCTCACATGCAGTGAAACTTGTGTCTCATCAGGAACTTACTACAAGAGTCTGGAAAATGTCAGTCATTGTTCAGATGTTGCTTCTCTGATTATTCTTTCTGTACAGGGTAGTTCTTTTGAAGTTGATGGAGGGTACGTATTACATCAGGCTTGTCAGTCTTAAACGTGAAGTACACTCTCAATATTGATAATAACTATTATCAGGTCACTAGTAAAATGCTGTTAAGCTCCCCTCGAGAACCAATGACTATAGGCCCATCTACACAGCCCAAACACCATTTTGAAAAATCATTGATTTTTTTTAATTACCATATACTCTACTGGACCAACCCATAAAAGGATGTCAGTGTTTTGGGGGGAGTATAGTGGGCATGAGTGACTTTTCCTTGCTCTGCATGCGATTGCACAGAAAGGAGAGGAGTCATGTGAACTGTTTGTTTAACTGAATTGAACTGAATTGTTTACCGATGTTTCAGAATCAGGCATTTACATTGCAAAAATCAGTGAAATTTCTGCCGTTTATCGTGTTCGCTGGTAGTAGCTAAGCACCGGAACGTGAGAAAAAACAATAATTTTTGCCGGTTATGTAAATGCAGCTTGAGTGTCTAGCTCTTTAAAAATGTTCATTAATGGTCTTATGAATATATCTTCTGGAAATATATATCCATGGAAAATTGGAGGTACCTTAAACCTATTCATTCCTATGCACTATATATATTTATCATTTTATTAAAGTGGATAATGTGCCAGATCTCAAGATACGATCGGACGGCACTTATGGATTTAGGAAAATGTGGCGGTGTATGCAGTAATGACAATTTTTTAAAAATCAATTCTATTTCCATGGTTCTGAAATCCGTCCGCAATCATTCAGACATTATTAAAAAGGCATTTTGTATTCTTAGTACTGTTTTCTTTATATGATTCATGTTTCATTGATAAACATTTTTGTTTTAATAAAAGTTTTTCACCTGGTGAGATAATTTTGAAGTTGAGATTTTTTTTCTACATGTCTATTAAAAAAAAAAGATAAATACTATACTGGTATTTTGAATAACATATTTGTTTTCAAGAATCAGAACATGCTTTTCTAGTATGCGTATTTGGTCAAGTTTATCAGTTTTCATATGTTAGTATTGCCTAATTTTGTTAATCAGTTGTATGATACATGCTCCCGCAAAAATTGTGGTGAATGTCCTGTACCAACAGACTAACTGTATCTCTGGATGAAACACTATACCGAAAGAGGACCCTAAACGTAAACCGTAACTAAAATCTAATTGCAGTCCTAACCCTATCCCTACATCTTTGACAAAAAAAAGTCTGGAGTAGTCATCACAGGAGTAAATGTCTTAAACAGCTTTTAATAAGCTTGTCTCCATCAGCTCAAGATTGCCAAATAGCCCGCTATTTTTGATTTGGGAAATAATGCCGAAGTTACAAATCGCGTCATCATCAGCTCAAGACTCGACCTCGCCGAAACTTGAAACTCGACCTCAAGAAATTAGTTCGAGATATTTTGCTCAGTGTTCGCGCATAGTGCAAATCTTCGAGCTGGTGAAAACGCACCGTACAAATAGGGGGATATTTTGCAAACTAGTCCAAGATATCTTTGGATGATTATCTTGACCAAATATCTCGCTAATTGCAACTTCGGGCTGATGAAGATGCAAATTAACTGGATAATTTGTGATCGGGATAGTTAAAATAGCGGGATATTTGGCAATCTGGAGCTGATAAAAACAGGCCTAATGTTGCCAGTTTTCTTTTTGGTATACCATAGTCTTTATAATGGTATAGGACCCTAAAAACAATGAAATGATTCGTCAATAAGATACCAGCAGCCAAATTGTCTTTGTGGGCATACCCACAATACAAGGCTGTCTTTACGAGGCAAAACAAATTGATATCAATATCTGATGTTTTAATGACAATTCAGACAAATTGATTTTACTATATATATATGCATAACAGCACCCTTCATTATCCTGTACATATTTATGCTCGGAAACCGCTCATCACTGATCTCTTCATAATGATAATGAATTTTTGTACAGGGCGTTTTATTTTTACCCCTTGCATCTAGCCCAAGACCACAACAATAATCACTTCTTTGAAATCAAGACCAAAGTCTCACCACAACCTTGGAGGTGACAATAGGATAGGATTTTTAAATATGTAAATTGTGTCACCGTCTGGACAGGCAAATTAATGTTCTTCTTTTGAATGCTGTTTTTTTCTTCTACATTGTATGTGTGGGAATGAAAGGCTGAAGCATGATCAAGCAATCTCTCATTTTTTGAGAATACGAGCAGTGTATAGGGCTCTAAAGATCTGTGGTTGGAGAGAATGAGAAAAAAATACTTTATGAGATAGAGGGATAAAATTGTATACATGTAGAGGGAGGGGGAGAGAGAGAGAGAGAGAGAGAAAAAGAGAGAGAGAGAGAGAGCGAGAGAGAGAGAGAGAGAGAGGGGGAGGGAGGGTGGGTGGGAGAGGGGGAGTAAAGATACATGTAGAAGAGGGGGAATGATAAAATGACACAAAGGTAAAACACATGGATACAAAATGTAATGGTTGTGATGTTAACATTACTAGTTTGAAACTGGATTAACAGGCTTAAGGACAAATGTTGATAATGATGTACAAGTATTTCTTCCTGTCTGACTTTGTCTTCAGTCTGTTTGTAAGTCATTCAGTCTACTAGCTTCTTTCAATCTCCTTTCATCCCCTTTCTCCCTGTCCCTCTCAAAAGCTTCCTTTATCCATCTCATTCACCAAATATACACCATGTCATTACCTTCACTCTCTTTCAAAAAACTTCTCACTCTCCCTGTCTCTCTCACTCGCCTGTTCCATATTTTTATCAAACCATATCATCTTTGATGGTCAGAATCATTTTTTCATTCTTTTCATAATTATCCTCTTTCACGTTCTCTCATTTGATTGTGATAATAATAAGGATTGAGGTTTGGTAACCAGACATTTCCCCCAGCAACACATGCTCTAGTCATATTTGCTCCCGACATTATCAAAGATTGAGGGTTAGGTTGGCACTTGTGGTTAACCAAAGAGTTGGGTTGGGTACATTGTTTGGCCCAGGAGTGAAGTAAAATCCCCACTTGGTTTTTCATGGCCATCCTAATTTCCATTTTTCCTACTGTTCTGTCAATAAATGTGTACTATATTATACTGTAGATATTTCACACTCATATATATCTATCTAATGTATTTACCTATGTATTTTTAATGTATTTGCTGGAATTGAAATATACAAATTGAATCAAATTGAATCGAAGTAAAGAATTCAGTTAGTCTAGGAATTTACAAAACAGGTAATTGTCACTGAGCCATATGTAGAACAAAATAAACTACCATTTCGTATCCTTGTATTTTACTTGCTTGTGTAACTAAATACATTCTAATTTCTATCGAATTCCCAAAGTTCTTTAGAATTCAGACACGAGCCCCTCACAAATTCTCTTGTTCCTCACCTAATCTACTATAAAATCGTAATATTTTTATGAACAACCATCACACAAAAAAGCAGTTGACAAAAGGATATAAATTACAATGTTTTCCTCATTTTTTTATTGTTCAAAAATGTAAATTTTTTGCTGGTTACATCCATGGCTTAATTTCTCACCTTCTAAATGAGTTCCCTTCTCTCACTCATTTTTAATTCTTACTTAATTTTCAACAACAAAATAAAGCACTCTTCCTAACCCTACAAGAATTAACAGTCTTAAATATGAACATATCTTTAAAACGCAATCTTAATTTATCCTTCATAAAAAAGGATGATTTCTCCCTACACTCAAATTACTATTCATTATGTGAGTGATGACTGTATAGCGAAAAAACACTCACTAGATATACAAAAAGTGAACATATATAATTTACAAGAACATAGAAGAATGAAATGGCCATATTACATAAAACAGATTTCAAAATATACTTTCAAAATATATATTCACGTGAAGGAAATAAGACAAAATGAGGGTAAAGTATGGGAGAAATGTTAATGTGAATAAACATATACATTGTAAGTTTACTTTACAATGGTGATGTAAGATGGAGGCTTAAAGATATCTTGTAATTATATCAGTCACATGAAGAAAGGAACTGAAGAAAGAAACATCACAGATTATCAGAATTGGGTTGCATCTGAGATACAAGCCTTAATCCATGATGTATGGCTGCATGCATAGGCTTATAATAGCACAACGCTCTGTTGCTGCTTTTGCATTGTTTTGCCAAAGTATTTGATCTCAAAGCCAAAACTCAACAAAGAAAAAATGAATGAATAAAATTTCCTTTGAAAGATTTATACAACCCATTTTCTTTTTGCTACATCCTTCATGCATGCTGCCTTTCAAGAATAAGTCAAGTTTAAACTGGACAAAATATTTGTTTTTCCCAATTCTTAAACCCTTTTTAGTTTTCTCCTTTCTCTCTGTGACTGTTAGATAACTTTATATTTACAACTCAGTTGGAACATAATGCTGATATACACATGTGCTCTCCTTTCCTCTCTCTTTCCAATCATTACCACTATTTAGAATCTTAAAACTCTGTAAAATAATTTCTCTCATGCATTCTGGATTCAGTTTTTGGAAGTACAAGCATCAATTGGTTTTATCTCTTGCATGTCCTGAATGTCGTAATACTAGTCTAACTTTTCAGTTCTTATTTTTAAAGCTCCTTTCATGGTACATGATAAATACAAGCATTTAAGAATAGATATTCAAATCATATCTCAAAAAGAATAAAAAGAAGAGCAAAATTATAACTACAGTACCTAATCTTCTGAGAGTAAAGAGACGATTTTTGTTTAATTTTCTGTCTCAATAATTTCAGTAGGTATAATGATACTGTACACACCAGCTGCGTAGATATATATTTATTTGTGCCAATTCTTCATTCAACACAAAGGAAAATAACTTTTAAAAAGGGTCAAAAATTTGTATTCCTAAACTAATTCGTTGAAAGTAAACTACTTGCACATTCTCATGTTTCAAGAAATTTGTTCTTTATAACAAAAACAAGTTTCCAGCTTTCATGTTTAAAAAAGGGTAAAGAAAAAGAAGATAACCAGAGTGACGGCTCTTAACAGAATGTCATAAATTTAAAACTTGTAAAATATTCTTTCATATTTTTGCAGTTTAAGCAAAGTTATAGCTTTCTCAGTCTTTCAGAAAGATGGTGCGATAACAATGTAACATTTTGTTGTTGCTGTAATACATGTCCATGTACTTCCATGTATACATCATCCATAAATATTAGGATTTTTGCTTGTATAACTATCATGGTTACATCTTCTATAAGTATATTTATTTTCTTAAGGCAAATATGCACCTTTTATAGAAATTAACATCCCCTCTTTTTCCCCCCAAATATCTATTATCATTTTATATCAATACATGTATCAACAGAAAATTAGATATATTAAACTGCTTTTAAAGAAAAAGAAGTTTCTTAAAAAGGCGGATATTAAATTTTTGTCTACTGCAAACTTGGGCAACAAGTCAAGTAGTTCAAACATTAGATCCTTGTCACAATATATATATATATATATATATATATATATTTCCAAAACCCCGAAAAACTTTATACCAATCATACTCTTAATACAATTTCATCTTTTAAAACTGACTGCATACTAAAATGTACGATCTTAGAAATCATGGATATTTTACACAAACAGATAGGGCAAGTACGCTTTGAAAGCAAACTACAACTTTTAATAAAAACATACTAAAATCTGTTAGTTTTTTTTATAAGGCTTTAAGCCTACGGCTTAGTACTGAAGGCATGAATTACATGTAGTCTAAAGGTTCAATCTTTTTATGTCATTTTCTTGATTCAAAATCATAATTGTTCAATCTATTTTTAAATCACTTCATGAAAGATTGTTCTTACAACGAATCATGCCTTATTAGTAATTAAACAACTTTTGCTTGTAGGGAAAATGTTAAGAAGCAAGAAGCAAACGCAAATGGGGTTTATACTGGTAAAGTAAGTGGCAAATCATATTCCAAATGCTCTATACATATCAACAAACAATAACAATAATACCATAAAAAAAAGAACACAATTATCACACTTTACATGATCATAAAAATACTCCTCGCATATCTACAACTTGTTATTTCAGTTCAATATTAAAAAATGAAGAACATATTTTTTATTTTGTACAAATCTCTAAGTGCCAGCGCCAAGCGAAGAATTAAATCGAATTACAACTGAGACGAAGGAAGAAAGAGTGGAAAATATCATTCTGTATAAAATTTGATCATTTTTCAAATACATAAACATGTCTCCTAAATAATACCACATCAAAATTCATATTTATGAAAATTTTGATTTAGAAAAGGGGGATAAACCTATGGAATACATGAATATTTTCTATCCAGAATTAAATAGCTGGTTACAAGTACACAATGAAGAATCCTAAATCATATCGCTCCGGCAATGTGAATCTGTAGTAAAGAGAATTATGAGTGTCTACAAGAACATTGCTAACAAGAGATGTCTACAAATGTGAAATAGCACTTTGATGAAGTTGCGCTATTTTCATCAAGCAACCAACATACTAAAGTATCAATGGTATATTAAAATACTTTAAGTGTTATTGCTGAATGAATGGCAAAGTCTGTTCACATGTACACTTTTCTTTTGTCTTCATGATAATTATGTTCTATAATGAACAGTCCCATCATTGTACAGACTGTGCACAACCCTTGTACATAAGCTCATTCAAAATTGTTATATAGCAGTCATTTGAACATCATAACTGTCAAACTTTTGCCCAGGTAGACTTCTGCTACTCATGAAATGTCTTGGCATTGAGTGTAAGATACAGTTGCACAAACGGTCATCAGGCTGTTCTTGGTGCCCGACATGATGTTCAATAACATAGTAGTCTGTACCCAATGGAAAGGCTGCATGGTCTGTACAATGTTGTCAATATGACAGACCCTAACATGATGATATACTGAGGGAATACAGAGACAAAGTGTCTGACAAACTATGTTATGGCAGTGTACACAGATTCATTAAAAAAAGAAACAAAAACAAAAGAACAATTATCAGTGTTTCAGAGTAAATTTCGTATCGAGATAAAATGGCAGTGATTTATAGCATACGTTGCTTTTACCCCTATCCCTCTCAAAGACCGATAGCCTCTGCATTGCCAATTTGAGGAATGGCTGATTTCTGAGAGAGAGAGTGGGTGAAAGTGGGTGGAGAGATTTCTAGGCAGCAATGGAAAACTAACAAAATTATTTATCATTCTCCTCTCCTTCCTCATAATAGCACCAGTAATTTTGAAGAATGGTGGAATTTTCAGTGTGAACATAATAATCCTTGTTTGCATATGGCTATAGAGATGCATGAGGTAATTGGTAACCAATCTGACAAAAAACCCATCCGTTTTCTTCATTCTAGCACAGATATATCAAAATAGAATTTCAGATGATCATGGAGTTCACCAACTTGCTGATTCCTGTGTTATTCTCAAATTGTAAACTTTCTTCAATTTGACAATTAAAAAATCTAACGCCATCAATAACAATTAAGTGTCACACTAAAAATTCCACTATGTATTTCACAGAGAATCATACATGCATACAATGTTATTAGTCACATAAGCACTCTTATGTTCACAGCTATTGAAGACTAAATATGATTCATTTTAGAATGGGGTGGGATGGAAAGAGTCTTTATACAGAATATTGGGCGTATTTTACACTCTATGTTCATGCTAGTGTTAAAAGGAGTAACAAAGTTTCATAAACTTCATCACAACTGTCTACTTAATGATTTTTATTCAACACTTTTGTACACTGATAACTTTTTTTCATTTCAAAATTGTCAGTGAATGAATTCACTTGATTTTTCAAATAGAAATATCTAAGAATCATACAGCTATCTAATTTTCAGGAAGATTTCAAACGATGAAAACAAGAATCAATTGCAATCAAATATGGTAGACTTTAATTGGAGAAGATTTGTATACATTCCTACAATGTTCATTTTTTTCTTCATTTGCCATGTTTTGTTTTGCATCAGAGTGAGTGAACCCAAAGAAAATCACATGTAATACAAAGATTGATTGTAAGTGCACTTCATTAGAAACAAGGGGGAAACCCCCGTTCTGCCAGTAATGTACAATTGACACCTTCTGACTCGACAAGGGGTTTCCCCCTCTGAATTCAACATGTACATATGATGTAAATTTGATGCACACATGATTGATTCCAACTACAACATCAAGATGCATAGATATAAAAGGAGGATAGAGTTCCTATTTCATCCATCAATCACAAGAGGAGGGTGAAATAATAATTTCTCTCTGTTATAACACAAGTTCCTGAACAAAATACCTGGCACAAGATACACATTTCAAGTATACGTGTACAGAATCAACTAAATCAAAGCCTTCATACCTATCAACTCATTCCAGCATGAAAAGGATTTGAAATATAGCAGAATGGGTCCACTCATAGATTTTTAAAATCAATATCTCTTCCTCCGTACCGTCTATTACAATCCACAGTCTCGCAATTATATGGCATACTTCACAAAAATATATTTATGATGATAGTAACATTTAGTGGTTGTTGCAACCCTTTCTCTACATCAGCTCACACACAAGCTCCCTCGCGTTCAAATCTTTACTTAGGCTAAAGAAAAATGAACACGTAGAGCAACTATTAAAGGGCTGGTCATATATCACCAAAACCAACGACAATGACACCAAAGTTAAATAGAAAAGGTATTGGATAATGGTGTTTAACTGCTTTATGCTAAGAAGCCTTCAGCACCTATTTTACTGATCCAATAACTTTTCTACACAGATCGATCTTGTCGTTAAACAAAAGTGTTAATTCATGACCAGCCCATAATTTTGTTATCCTCTCTCACACAGGCACATACATACATTCGCAATCACACACACCCACATACACACACACACACCCCCCCATCTCACTCACTCATCCACTGTATAACTCCCCTATCTATGCTTTGTAACTTCTCTCTTATATGGTACAAAGCAGTGACAAGGAAAGGCAGCTCCTGATTGGTCGGACATAAAATACAAAAATTAACATGTGATTTGATTGGTCGGTTTGCTCTGTTGTTGTTTAGTTTTCCTTTCAAAGCTGCGTGATGGCTACTCGTCATCATTCTTGTCGATCATCTCCGAGATGAGAGCTGGCATCTCCTTTACAAACTCCACCTTCATGTCGAATACCTTCTCTGCACCTATAAAAGCAAAATAAGAATAAAATATTTTATAAATACATATTTTTTTTCTTTTCAATTCTATTCTGCTTTGGTTCATGAGCAAATACCTCAAAAAAGTTTAAAAACAAACATGGCCCTTACAAACAGACACAGTGGAATTTCAGGTCTTCAACAAATTAACGGGGTAATTAGTAATCTTGAATGTAGTGCTCAAAAGGCCGATCATACCATTTAAACTTAACCATGTTAAGAACTGACTTGGAAGAAACTGTTATTTTCTGATGTGGACAAATGTTGTTTAATTTGTAAAGAAAAAAATATATCTTCCTAGATTGAACCAACTCAAGCTTTTCTACATAACATTTCAATCAGCTACAAGAACACTTTACACCACCATTTCATTAAAAAAATTCATTACTGTAAAGTCTGTTTTAATTAGGTGACATGATATTTACTTCAGGCTCTATTTCATCAAAGATATAAAGGTTACGTTTAACATCGCATTTAAGATTTAGATTACATTTAGGTTGAGCATTAGGGTCAGAGTTAGAGTTAGGGTTAAGGTTAGGGCTGCTTATATCGTCTGGTCTGGGTTGAAGTCTGGATTTTGGTAAGTGTAGAATATTAACCAAAGACTCATTGCCACTGGAGCGTATGTCATAGAATAACATGTGTCTCCTGCATGCTATCATCGTTCTTGATGGGCTGTACTTACTCTTGACGCTGATACAGCGTAGATCGGTGATCTTCATCAGAAGCTTAGCGAAGAAATGAGATTCCTTGGGCCGACGCTTGCGGACGTAAAGTCTTAAACCTTCCAACAGGGGCTCTTGCATCTTCTCTATCCTTGGAGCATCCTCTAATCCAGTCCGGTCTAACCAGAGAGAGAAACAAAAAAAGAAAGCGAAAAGATTGTTATCACCAACTGTTTATAATGGATATTTGAATGTTTTAAAACAGAGATATGGCACCACAGAAATGCTGTGAATCATTATCATCATAGATGGGAGATTATCAGCATGACTGTAGGTCCTGAAGGCTATGTGATAAAGATAGTTTTACAGTCTTTGATGAGCATGTGAAGCTATCTACTCTGAAGAAAAATAAAATGTAAGCTTTCTCATTCTTTTTTATGTTAGTTTTGAAGAGTATTATAGAAGCCTGAAGATGATTACTATTCAAATGCCCCAATATTCAAAATACAACAAGAAATAAATGTTGAAAAATTTGGACCAAACTTTTGGTCACATGTGCATGTGTGTGTGTGTAGTCCGATTTAAACATTTACCTTTTCAGTGTATGTGACTTACGGCAAGATTTAGTAAATTCCTTAATAATTTTGTTGGCTCCAAATCCTCACAGTATACACCGATTCTTATGCACTACAAATTCAACTTTTCCCTGATCCCATCCAAATACTTCACAATGTAACTGCTTGACCAGGAGGGTGTTTCACAAAGACTAAGATCGACATTAAGTTGGACTTAAATATGGCAGGCCATTCATGCCACTGGTTGCTGTCTCCATAGGTCTCTCAATTACGATCTTTAGATATTTTTTTTGCCATCAATAATGAACCATCAAATTAGGTAAATTCTGTAGATTTGTGACCATGAATTGTATGTCCCTTGAAAAAAAAATGCCAGGAATGGTTAGAGGAACCAGTGGCATGAAAGGTCTGCCATAGTTAAGTTTAACTTAAAGTTGATCTTAGTCTTTGTGAAACACTCCCCAGAAGTCAACTTTATCTTTAAGTACAGGGAATGGCAGTTCTCTCTTACCTTCACTGATGAGACAGATAGCTGATAATAGCGCAATCTCAGTCTCATCAATGTGCATCCTGGAGAGAGATGAAGCAAAGGTGAAGATCACATCAAGGAGACTACCGAACCCACCAGCCTTGAGTTGACCTTGAGTTAGGGTCAGTCCAGTGGTGAAGGTCACACTGGCATCTTGAGGGTTGAAACGGGAACATATTCTCAGGATCTAAAGAGAAGATAATAATAATAATAATGATCAGTTTTTATATAGCGCTTATTTCAATCACTAAGCGCTTCCAAACTTGGAGATAATTCCCCCGGCTTTAGCTGTGCTGCCATTATGGCGCTCTAGCATTTCAAAGAATTCATTCCTGCCAGGTACCCATCACCTGGGATGAGTGTGGCAAATGTAGATCAATGTCTTGCCAAAGATAGGGACATAAAAGATATGCATGAAGACAAGATTACACAGAATAACCATTATGGCAAGTGAGAACAAGAATATTACCTGAAGATTACAAAACAAATACTTTGTCTTCTGATGATTATAAATCACTGATTGAAGTTAATGCTCAAAAGAGCCTTACTCATTTATGAAGATATCTTCTTGTATCACATTAGAAAATGGTACACTTCACAAAAACATTCTGCAGTGTACCTATAGAATAGTCATATTCAGTTCTCTAAAGAGTTGAATGCGACAGTTGCACCAACAGTGACCAATGTGTAGAGCACAGACTGTGTAAACAATATTAAACTTCTACAACAAATCTCAGGGAAATATGAATGCCTTCAATGTCATTGGCGGCAAATCCTGCCCAACAAATTTCTATTGTACAATGTGTTTGAACTAAGAATAGGTAGGTTTTTCTTTCTAAAATATGAAGTTATCTTTATTTTGAAGTTTATGCCCAGAGTATTTACTTTAATGTCCAATTTCACCATGCACACATACGTGTATTTAAAGTTAAAATCTTACTCTCGAAATTTCATTCATTAGAACTGTTCAAAAACGTGGTGCCACATAAGTGGTTGAATACTGTTGGATTTTAAAGGCCATCTGTACTAGTGTAAAAGAGGGATTAGACCACCCTGCAAGGTCACTGGACAGATGGTTATCTCATCAACTTAGCCCTCAAATAACATAAGAAAGAGGATCATGGGGGGGGGGGGCAATGGTCACCCATTAGGCATTGTTTGCTATGTAGAGGGTGCAAGTAGTTACAAGTAGTGCAGTGTGGCTTTAAATAATTACCATGATATCAAGGCAAGAGGCTTTGAGGAGAGTGATCTGATCTTGTGTACTCAACGAGAGGAATCCAGGCAGTTTCTTGGCGAAGTCCACCACCATGACGATGGCCCGTGATGACATGTCAGTGACATAGTCGAACATGACCATGTCAATGTCCTGCCCCTTGAAGTTACTAACGGGATGGTTCGGGACCCCCTCCTCCTCATCATCCTGAAGGGAAACAAAAAAAGAAAAGATGGGATGAATGTTGTGCGACAGAAACATCTTGATTGTTATAAACTTTCAATCTAGAAGCCCTAGTTATCCCATTCATGCTTCTCTGCATCAAAACACTCTCCGGATGGCATGAAGAAACAAAAGTCTGGTTGAATTCACCGAGAATCATCAATTACCTACTTCTGCTCCTCTTCTTCACTTTTCTACATTCATTACATTGTCTCTACAGCTATCTAAGGAGGGCACTGGCCTATGTATAGGAGGTATTATTGGTCTTAAATTCCAAATCTATACAGAGAGTGAACCCTACACCAGGTCTTCAATGGACATATTTTAATTTCATACAGTACTAAATCTAGGGTCATTTAAGGTCACTTAGTTCCAGAGTCATGATATTTTAATTTTATTAGGATCATTTGTAACTTTCCCCTGTGAAGTGCCAGTGGTTGCTCGGGAAGTCCTATTCCTAATCCTCTTACGCAAGGGGAGTCAGTCTCTAAGGTAAATGTACATAGCAATAACCACAAAAAGGAAGAAGGTGAATTTTATGCACGAAACGCTCCCTTAAAACCACTTCTTGCCCTCTTTTCCCTCCTCTCCCACACTCAACATCTACAAGTGACTGGAAGCATTCCCACCCCTGCACTTAAGACGTTTTTTGAATAAATGATTAATTTTACACAAATATTAATAACAGTAATGAAAAAAACTCTCTGAGATTCATGAAATTTCCAATTTGTAATCAATTTTGAGGCATCCAGTTAACTGAAAATATCTCACATTTATCACTTCTTAATTTTGATTGATATTGATAGATAGATTCAGTAGTCCTTGTATGGTAGCATTTAATTACTAATTAAAGCAAATTAATTACAGTCTTCCAATCATTAAACAAAATTTGATCCGTTTTTATAAAAAAATGCAAACATAGAAACTCCCTTCACTAAAGAAGAATTGTAGCAGTGGCCTTTGTCAGATGAATCCTTTTGAATTTTTAAAATAACTGAATTGCACGGCTAACAGAATCACATTAAACAAAAAATGTTACAGCCATCCTTCAACCACCCGCCCCCAACTTTTAACAGTTATACCCCCCCCCCCCCCAACCAAACTCCATCGGCAATATTCCCTGCACTCACCGCATTGTGGATTGGGTGTAGTGGTCTTTGCGGGAAGGTGTCCCTGTGGGCTCGTAGCACTTCCTGGAGGATATCTTCAATTTCGGTAGGAATTACCAGGCTCTCGGTCACCTCATCATTCTTCTTTGTTTTCTTCTTATTCCTGTCGTTCCTTACGCCTGCATGTAACGTGGTCAGGGAGGAAATGCAAAGAGACAGAGAAATAATCAATGGTTAATCAAGCTGTTCGCTCTAATTTGTGTAAAAGGGGCATTCCTGCGGTGTCTTAATTGCACCCATGCAAACGTTATCATCAAAAGCGTTACAGAGAAGAACCTAATACTGCTTTGAAAGTACATCATCGTGGGCTCGCTGGATGGTTTGACACGCTACAGAGGAAGTTATCTCCTTCGGTTTGTGATACTTCAGGATGCTGAGGCCCAATCTGACGGTCCTTTCGTGAGAAACAATCCTTAGAGGGGAAATGCAGACAGACAGGGCACGTAATGCTGAAGGGATCAGCTATGATGTGTGGGGGTCGACACATCAAGATCAGAGAAGAAAATATCTTAAGTGGTTTCTGTCTTGCTTCATTGTCTTTTCATAAATGATTGCAGAGATGACAAATGTACTGGGAATAGATCAAATTGAGTTGAGACATAAGGACACCATATGTGAACTTCAAGAAGTAGGGAATTGATCAGTAATACCGAAGAGAACATCAGGTGAGCATAAATGTCACAACAAATCTTCAATTTAATACAAGTATTACAAAGACTCAGCATAAGGTATAACATATTGTTTTCTCTATAGTTGGACACAAAGGCAAAATAAAGTAGAGAGAGAAATGTCTGATGTTGACAAAGAAAAGACAAATGCACAAGACATGAGAGAATGTAGGCAATGATGTGAAAGAGGAAGAATTGGCTGGAGAGAAAAGAAGACATAAAGCAAAAATATATTAAGAAAGAGAGAGAGAAAGAGAGAGGGAGAGAGGGAGAGAGAGAAAGAGAGAGGGAGAGAGGGAGAGAGAGAAAGAGAGAGGGAGAGAGAGCGGGAGGGGGGGGGGTATGAATATGAGAGAGAACAGAGAAGCAGGGAAGAAACTCTTCTTTGCATGAAAGCATGTTAAAGTCCTCTAGCAAAGATCATTGCATGCACTTTCCATAACCCAAGAGAGACTTGAATAGAAAACAAGATTCAAGTGATATTAGAGCTGCCTACTGATGGCTCATCTCTGAACCATCCAGTAATACTTTCCTATCTCACTCCATCCAACGTAAGAGAAATAATACCGTGGTTTAACGTCTCCCTATCCTTTTCATTTATCAGCCACTACAACAGTATCCTCCCTGCCTAGCTGTCAGCTGCAGCTCAAAAGTATTGCACTATGCTAGCATTTGCCTTGAACTCCAAACATTGAGAGAATATTGCTATCATGTTACTCTGCATTGTTATGTACACTCTGATCAATGCCAGCCAAGACAGATAGCCTGTTTCCAGGTCTTTGGGGGGAACATTTTATTCACATGCCACTAATTCTTTCCATACACATTCAGACTTGCATGATGAGACACGAGGTTTGAGGCCTACGAGAGACGCGACTCTAAACTAATTTAACCCCTGCTGCGATGAATCTACCCTACTCAGTTTGACTTAAAGGTACAAATTACCTCACAAGCTAGGCAAGACAAAATTACTTAAAACTGTTAGCAAGATAAAAATAAGAAAATCAACCACTAAGGGTAAAATGATGTATGATACTGTATTTTTCGGTTACTGTGCATATAGAAAACAGAAAAAGTTTGGTATTCGAGGAAACTCTTCATTTAACATAATAAACAAATCACTATGCTTCAATATTTCCAGTTTTATTTTTCTCAGATTTTTAACATAGGCATCCATGCACATGTACATCTTTGTACAATACTACTGAAAACTTAAATTAGAAAACGTTACAAGTCTTTTAAATTCAACCGCTATTAATCAAATGGATATTACACATATAGACAGTTTGAAAACTTGATAAAAGGCTAACGTAAGCAGACAGAAGGAATGTGACATTTACAGCTGTTGTCTGCTTCTTGTTAGCCTTCTATTCGTACACTACTTGTAAATATAATCACTGTTATTATGTACAGACGAATAAATCAAACATATTACTGTATGGATTCGTCGGTTCAATATATCAATGATGATATGCCTGTCCATTAAGAAACAGTTCAGTTGATGAAAACACTACAATACAATGGGTGATGCCATTTCTTATATGTCAAGGCTTTTATATGACTTTCAAACTTTGTGCATGTGCATATTTTTCCTTTTCTCTTTTCAATTTTAGTGCTCTCATTAGCCTCTCAGTAAGTATTAAACCAAACAAATAATAAGATATTTCAGTCATTACTACGTTATTGGAAAAGGGAGGTCTATGCATCTTTTAAGATTAGTTTAACCTAACCAAAAAGCGAGCAAAGTAAATCCCTCAACCCTAGATAGAGATTTTGACAATCTTGGCTTGAATGTAGGGCAACTATGTAAACTCACACACTGCACTATTAAATAATAGTCATGAGAGGGCGCCAGACATATTGAGTTCATCTACCTCTAGGACAAAATCCTACAAACTCTCAATCACCTGCATTTGTATTTTCCCACGTATGGACAGAGAACTCTCTTGAATCCCTAAATTCAATGCTTATTCCAATATATATCACTTTAATCCATACATTTCCAGGTTTTTCACACTTTCTTCAAGGTGACTAGACGACTAGACAAACTATGAGATAAAGACGAAAACACTTGAGGCTCTCTCACGCTCTGATGTTCTTTAAGTTTTGCTCTCATCTCCTCCCATCACAAAATTTTCATTCTACACTGCTCTCCCCCTAAAAGCTTCATAGAACCCTTTCTATCTTCATCTTTATTACCCCTTTTTTCTTCCTATCTTGCCTCCATGTTATCTTTTCTTTCCTTCTCTCCTTCTGACCCCATCATTTTTAAAATCATTGCTTCCTAGTCTTCTTTATCTTCCCTATCTCCCTTCTCTCCTCCTCAGAACCTCGTCTCTTTCTTTCTCGACCCACCTTTTCCCTTTCCCCGCCTCCTCTTGGCGTGACATAATTATCATCCTAGTTCAAAGCCCTCTCCGTCTCCTTCTCTCCTCATACGATCATGGAGGAATTACCATCCCTGGTCAAAGCCCTCACATCGCTTGTCGCTGCCCCTCCCTCCCCCCTTCCCCTCCTCTCTTGGAGATAACTTGAGTAGAATTATCATCTGAGTTCAAAGCCCCCATACGATTGCTTTCCTTATCCTCCCTCTCTTCTCTCCCCATCTTCTCTAGTTCTATGTCTTCTCATCTCTCTCTCTCTCTCCCATTCTCTCATGTGATAGCCTGATAACATTCATCTTGGTAACTTCAAAGCCTGCATCTCGCACCTAAACCCAGTCAACTGGAATAACACGCACATTTCTCACTAGACGTGACATGAATATTTCATTCATGTTTAACAAATGAGCTCTGCCCGTACGTACCATCAAAACCTGCATGAACCCAACCCAAACATCAATCAAGAAACATGGTTTTCCAATGTATTCTGTACCCCCATTAGCGTAAATGATTAAATATCAGCCCTTTAAAGATGCTTTCATTCTGTTATAACATGCATTTTTCATGAGTCTGAGCTCAAATGTATTCTGGTTTATTCAATGGGAGGAATCAATGCACATTTGTGAATGGTCTTCATGGAGGACATATCTAATCAATTCCCAGGGACTTCCATTCTTTCCAAAAAAAAAAAAATGGCCTTGTTATTAGTCTCAATGAAATGATCTTCCGCCTACCCAATCTATCAGAAATCTTCTCTTCTAAAGCTCACTTTTTAAATCTTATTGATTTCATTTTCAAAACGTGCTTTCTGCAAGGATAGCTGGGTATGTGAACCAATGCTCCTTATTTCAGACTAAACTGCAATCCTATAGAATTTCTTTCCCAAAGATGCAAATAGAGCCTTGCATTTATTGATAGTTCAGAAAAGAGTAGTGGCACAGATGAAACCTTTATGTTCATAACCATCTATTTTCCCCCTCATATTAATTCCTCAAACTCCCATAATATTCCAAATCATCTGAACCCCATCTTTGCCAACCACCATCGTTCAACACACATCATCCCTTCTCCTCCAGAGTATACGCATGCTCTTGGAGTGTGCTCTGAGTGTGCTTCGTTTCTTATGAATGGATAAATGTGGTTAGCATCTCATGGCTGCTTGCCAGCCAGCTCAGGCAGGCTTCAGACAATTTATACAATCTACCGGCGGTGGGACATTCCTACACCAATCAATAACATTGCAATAAATTGGCAAGACTGCGGCAGAGAGCACACAGAGCCTCGCCATGCTTTCTCATATCTCGTCTGGCTTCACGGAACACGTACTCCCCGTACATCGTCGTAGAGCTCATTTAGAATGTACGCATACTCCCGGGCACACTACGCACACACCATGTCCAATATACAGTCCCTGAATATACAAAGTCTGCAAAGCAAGCGTCTTTCAATATTAATATGAAATGGATATTTTGCCTTGCTTCAAGAGTGTCTGTAATATCTGACTTTCATCTCTAAATTTCTTCACTTTGCTTAATACAATATATATATAATCTACAGCAAATTTGAATGCTAAGATGTCTGGCCCTCTTCCATACCAAATTTAGCAATTCAAATTTCAAAATCCTCTTAATTAGATACTTTAATTCTTTAATTTCTAATTACAAGAATCATTTGATAAATTTTATATATGGTTGTCATTACTAAATCAATTACTAAATAAGAAGTTATAGGTGACCTAGTCGGGTCATCAGTTATAGGAGCATAATATCCTCCCCTCCCCCTCTCCCACACAAGAAAAAGATTCTGTCTTGGGGAAAGGCTACTTGGACTTTCATGAATGATTAAATGTATGGCTTGCATACTTGGATGAGACAAGCGTAGGAGGCAAACAGACAAATAAACGCACATGGAAAAATACACACGCTGAAATTGACATGCTGCCGAGGGCACTAATCCGTCCCCACTCCTAGGCACTGCATCAGCCATCAGAATAAGGGCTTCTGGGGGGTGTTTCACAAAGATCCTAAGTTGAACTTATCTCTGAAGTTGGACTTAACAGTTATGGAAAGCCGTTAGAATCTATGAAAATATTTTGTAAAAGTTATTTTAAAAGGCATAAAATGTTGATTCAAATCATTCATATTTGCTATTAACAAGGGGATTTCACTTTCTTGATGTGGAATTTATGAAAAGTCTAAAATACTTGAATTTTTGCTTTTGAATATATTTTATTTCAAGGCTACAAATGGCTCTCCATAATGTTTAAGTCCAACTTAGAGTTAAGTTCGACCTAAAATCTTTGTGAAACACCCCCCTGGTAATGTAAATGAGCATCAACACCATCACTTGCTATTGCAACACACTTTGCTATTCAGTGTGAAGGAGGTTACGCATCGGCTGCATCATCACGGCGTATGGAAATGGCGGCAGTGAGAACATGCTGATAATGATTCCTCAAGATTGGAAGGAGGGTTATATCACTGAAGAGAATCATTGACAAATATTTTCTTGTCCTCCCTGTATGTTACCCTACACTTAATAAATGATGTCAACAAGATGTGATGGGACGATACACAGAGATGGATAGAAGGGAGGAAGATGGGCTTGGCAGATTCGAGTACGAGACATGAAGACGAAGTACATGGAAATGTTAAGGGAAAGCTATGACTGAGATAATTCATCTGTTCAGAGCTAGACGAGCATTAACCATGGGAAAAGAGAAAAGAAAAGAGATGAAGAAAAGGAAATAAAGAGAGAAAAAGAAATAAAAGGAAAATAAATTGGTAAGAAGTACACAAGGAGACACTGACAGATAGACCAGAAGCAAGATGGCAATAAGAGAGTCAGAGCGAGAGAGAGAGAGAAAGAGAGAGACTGAGAGAGAGAGATTGATTCATAAATAGATATATAAATATATATAAATATCCTGGACGGGGAAAGAGAGGAGATACCGTAGATAATGTCAAGGAATTAATGAGGGATGCAAGTAAAAAATTATGGAGGGCAGAGGTAAAGAAATATCGAGAAGAAAAGGAAAGAAAGGGGGTAAAATGAAAACAAACATTTAAAACAAAAAGGTAGTGATTGAGAAAGTGAGTGAGTGAGAGATGGATACAGGATAGAAAGACCATGATCCATGCAATGTGCCTATACAGCCTCTGTTTGGTTCGTGCTAACACCAGACACAACCACACGCAACGTTGCAACAGTTGCTCAGCGTTTCACGTTACCCCACACATACTTCGCTTTCCTTGCCCCTCGTTACACTCTAACACGATTGTAATGGGAAGAGTTTATCCCCGGGATTCCCAGAAAGCAGTTGACATGAGACCTTTCTGTCACATGTCGTGGGTGGCCAGGGGGATCGCAGGCCTAGTGGAAGAGAATGATGAATAACTCTAAATAACTCTAAAATAATCATCAAAAATCTCTGAGCATGAAATGTTTGGGTTTTCACAGGATACAGCCAATCCTAAATGAATGGTGGAGGTTAGTTCGCTTCACAACACAGCTGTAGTCACTGTTTCACAAAGTAAAGTGTACAACTATTACTCTATACTTTGTGAAACAGTGACTATAGTATATTCCATATCAGCTAATCCTTCTACTTTCAATATTATCTGTTTGCCCTACAAGCCTATATTTATGCCAAAATTACAGTTTCTGTCATTTTATCAATGGGCCTAGAACTTTGTATGGAATCAGTTCTTCAACAGATCCTACAGCAACAGTTGCTCTGCAGTCAATATCCTACACCAACCAAATTCCTAACTTGACCTCTGTACCAAACACTGAACTTACCCCTACCCTTAACCCTACCTCACCATACCCCTAACTATAACCACTACCATAGGCTGAACATTGTCCCTAATCCTAAAGCTAAACCTCGCCTAAACCCAAATCACAACGCTTACCCTAACCATATACCCTTAATGAAACAATGCCAGTAGCAAATGCCAGCAGAGCAAATGATGGATCATCAAGAAATTTGCCCCATACAGACGTAAGCTGCACATCAACTGGTAATGATAATGATTGGGGGAGGCACGTAATGGGTTAAGATGATGGAAGGATACCAGGACTGTTCCACACACCCACACCCCATTCAGCCTCATAGATTAGGGCCTTGGACACACCTTTCATATTTCAATGGCTGAGTGGAGATGTTCATCACTCTATTATCAATGTCCATATGTCCTCCATGTATGGATGTATGTAAACAACAATTAAAAATAGAAAATGTTTCACTCCTGGCCTTCCATGGTCCAAATACACCAACCTTTTGCCTCTTCCTACCATCCATGGAAAAGACAAGGTCCTATGACATCTAATGGTAATTCAGTGGTAATTTGATGGTAGTTTGATGGTAATTTGATGGTAACTTGATGGTAATTTGTAGAAACTTAACCTTTAATCCATTCACATGTAATTACCACCCCCTCTGGCTCAACTGAAATGTCTGAAATGGTAAGAATTCAGCACGACTTTAAATCACTGAGGCCCCATCATTCATACGTGAAGGAATGGGTTTCAGAAGAGCAACCTGAATTTCCAGACTTTAAATATTCTTCTGATGGATATACATGGACATTTCTGATATTGGTTTCTAACATGTTATTATTTCTTAAAATATCAATTAAACTGATTGAAATTCTATTTTCAATGTTCATTTGTAGGCTTTCTCTTAACTCTTAGCAATCTTCCTTTCAAAATTTCTAGCCCTCTAACATTTAAATTAAGCAGGACCTTGTAATGAAAGCAAGTCATATACCAAGTTAGATAACCAGATCTGGTACAGACAAGGGGGCTCTAACTCTAAGAGGTAAACTCGATCCACCAATATGTGGACGCCGCAGTAGTACTAACGAATCCCCCTTTTCCTTCTTTACTCCTCACCCTACTGCAACCAGTCATCACTCCCAAACATTTCACACCCACGTTTGCTAAGAATAGCTCGGCTGACTATTTGCCAACATGAGTTTGAATCAGTATCAACTTGGCAAGTGACCAGAAGTCGGGCGGACAAGCGAGTGTTGATAGAGTGCAGCTCAATTCGCCTTCAACACCCTGTTAGCAAAGACAACTATACCAGCACAAAGATTCCTTCGTTTTGCCAATAGCATGAAATTTAAGAAGAAAAAACCCGAAGTCTGCAGCTCAGTCTATCACCATCATAGAAAGAATGCAAAGTAAACTGCAACAGAAAAATATCTCTTTTTTTTCTCCTTTCTGACAATACTATCCTCATTCAAATGTTATGCAAACATTTGATGTGGGTGAAAACAAGCACACACACACCGACCGTCAGCGGTCCTTCAAGCGGGCCTTACATGTTTTTTTCAGCGATCACTCACAGGTAACGATCCAGATGAGTCCCTTTGACCTTGGTGAATTGGGGAGCTTAAGCTGACAATCATTTGACAGTAATTAAGGAAAGATAGTAATATATGGCTTCTGAACGTTATCAATCTAATGCCGGTCATTTTTTCTCTTCTTGTTCACCAATGCCTTTCAATCATTTGTCAACTGATATGATGCAATAAAAGTACTAAATGTCTGGGATGAAAAACATTTCCTGGAAAAGCTCTTGTAAATGGCCCATCTATTTGGTGAATATTTATCAATTTCAAGGTTGCGGATTGTTGTATAATTTTGTGTTGTCAAAGACAATTGAGTTACTAAATGAATAGTCACAACATCAGCAACTGTCCTTGACAATGCTAATTTAGATGTACCTTTCAATACAAAGAATTCTATGGCGGACATTGCACAACAACTTAATATATTCAGCAATCAAAACATGCCTATATCGCCAAACAATTAAAGCTCAACAATAATACTTTTTCGTATTCCTTACTCTCCCTCATCCCCTATACAATTATGATCAATCCTATGAATTCACAAAGAGGGTGTAACTACAGAAATAAGCTTGATCTGTAATCCCTCCTGACAAGAACAATCCAGAATATTAGATGCTTTGACGAGAAAAAGACAGTTCATCCATTCCTGATCATTACTGTGTAATCTCATTTAAAGATTTGTACATGTTCAGACAGCTTAAAATGTTCTCATTATACAGCCTTGGCCTTTGTCGAGGGCATCCCTCTAACCTTTACAAGAAATGTCTTGCCCAGTAGCCCACAGCTGACAAATTGGTCATTTGGGCATGCCTGAAGTATTCCATTTTTATCCTGAACTTCAATCATCGTTATCATAACCGAACAAAGATAAAAAAGGAACTAAGGCAGAAGAAAGGGAATTGTTTGTACTAATAATAGTTCTTTAAACTCTTCCTAACCTGAAATCCTGAATGGTCACTTAAAGAAGGCCAGGAAAGCTATCCACAAATAGCCGAAAACGGACTAAAAACTGAAAGGCGTCTCATAGAGCATGACGTCCAAAGGAAAGAAGATAGTAACTATGCGGGGGCGTTCAGATTAAGCCTTGTCCAGCTGGGGTGTATTTTAAAACTTCCACGTGCCTAAATTTAGCGAGCCCCGTATCGCTGACAGATCGGTGTGTATGTGGCTAGCTCCTGGGAATACAGGTACCCTAAAACTACTTCCTGCAAGCTTCACCTAGGCTGTCTTACAGCATAGCAGTGACTCTGGACGATGTGGTCTTTGAGCAAGCCACTCAAAGGCATCGTGGAAAGTAGAACTAAGGAGCTACACAATGGAGAATATTGCAAGTGAATTATCAGCCACGAGGATAAACTGAATATATCAACCAAGGGAAATAAACTGTTATATGCTTAAAATTTTGCTAAATATTAAGAAAACCAACTTCAATCCTTCAAAGCCAAATTAGACATAAATAAAGTTTGGAAATTATTATAATTGCTCTTTTCATCTGTTGCACATTCAACAGACAACCACCATTGGAGTGAGCATTTAAACCTCAACCAAATAGAGATAGTCACATGCTAAAGAATCCAATTATTATAGTTAATAGCCTTCATACCATGTCAGAGGGCAAGACATACAACATTTTTGTGGACAAGGGTCTAGCAACCCGTACCCTGAATGTCAGCTCCGAACGATATCCCACAATGCACAGTATGACATCAATTAAGAATGGCAGAACAATAGGAGCCCTTGGCCCGATCAGAACTCTACTTCAACTCATCTATCAAAGTCACTGGACGCTGTCGGTCATTTATACTTACATTCTTTGGACATTCCAACTTCAAAACACTTTTTGAGCCGGCAGTGTTGGCAGCGATTCCGCGTCACTTTGTTGATGATGCACTTTTGGTCGCGGTGGCATGTGTATTGCATGTTCTTCTGCACGCTTCGTCGGAAGAAACCCTGCCAAGGAAATAATTTTTAAGACAAGAAAGAGGACGATATTATCTTTGTGACACATCTTCTAGACGTCGAAACTGTTCTGTATCGGTTTCAGAGTGATTTTGATCGATATGATTTAAATCGGTTCATTCTATATTTACTTACCAAAATTTCCATCCATTCATGTTACAGAGGGACAGAAACAGTGTAGGTAAATTCTGTATTCACATGCAAAATTCACATTCTAATCAGATATTAAAACATTACATTAATATTATTTAGAATGACCACCATGGATAAAACGAGTTGAGCATTCCACTCTCCCCCAGATCAGGATAAAACTTTTTGTATCTACCCTTTAAATAGTTAGCATCTAGTAGTTTGTGCATATTTCTCTTATCTCAAGATGTAGTAACTGCCCTGCAATATTAAGACTTTTGTAATGGGAGTAAGAAACAAAGAAAAAGTAACAAAAGCCACTAAGTTCTCTTTAATATCTGTGTTATATAAGATACATAAATGTGAGGTTCACAATGCTCTATGTAATATTTTGCCGCGGGAATCGGAAAGAAATGTTCAAGATTGTGATGATTAGGTTACCTTGCAGCCTTCGCAGGCGCTGACCCCGTAGTGGTATCCGGAAGACTTGTCAGCGCATACAAAGCATGGTTTGTAGACCCTTGGCGGGGGCGGAGGCGACTCGGAAGGGCTGGGATGGGGGAGATTGGGCAGTTGCATCTGTGTAGGGAGGGAGGCTGACTGGCCTTCTTGGGGCATCATACAGGGGTAAGGTGAATAGCCCGGTGAATAACTTGGAGGCATTGCTGGATTTTTGAAAAAAGAAAAAAAGAAAAATTTATTTATTTATTCATTCAAGTTTTATTTAATATAGAGGGTAGGTACATTCAGTTTAACAAAAATGCTTTCCAAGTACGCTCTCTAGAACGACATAACAAGTTTGTGATATACAAAAATTCAAGGAATATATAAAAATATAACATTATCAAAAGATAAAGATACAAGGTTTGAAAACACTATATCACAATTTATTCAAATAAGTAATATAATCAAAGAAATAAAATGCAGGAAACCTTTGGGTTATCATGATTAGGTCTTATTAACATATTGAATTTCACATGGCATAGAAAATATCAGGATTTACATCACTAGATTGAAAAGTAAGCTGTAGAAAACTTCAAATTAAACCCACTGGAAATGCATGTTAAATGAAAATCAATTGTTTCAAAGTAAATAAACATAAAACAGAGCTCAGAAACCATCAATAAATAGCTGAATTTGAATGTCTCCCTGCAAATATATATGTGTATCCAATAACAAGCTCAACAATAACCCAAAAAATAAATATGTAAATAATATTTTGTTCTTCATGTTTAGACATGAGAAGATTTCAAGCCTAATCGACCAGAAATATTATCTCACAATCAATCTCAAAAAGCTTACTATTCATGTGGTTAATTCATGCAGGATATTGCCTGATGCCTTGACAAACAACATCTTTACAAAATGCAAATAACAACATAAAGCGGGTTCTCATATATTCTTAATAATCAATTGTGAAGGGATCCTGAAGGACATCTTTTAGCATTTAATTGCCCATACATCCAACATACCAGCAGGAATGTGTTTTAATTTACACCTGAAGCACTTTATGTTTCTCTGTTATGCTTTTCCAGGTAAACTGTCTATTTCTGCAGGGATATTAACAACTTTGGCTAGACAGATTTGAAGCCCCCTTCGCTGATATTCTAGCCTCTGAAGTTAACTTTATAAAAAGATGTTTTGCTTTATTACACATGGTAATGAGAATTATGGTTTAATAGAATTTAGTTAAAAAAGCATCACTGTGAATTTCTTCCTTGACATGTTTTCTGCTCATTTCAATAGCTATCCAATATGTTATCATTTTAGACTGAAGTCAATGACATTGTAATCATTGATTATGCATTTGTTCATAAAATTCTGCAACATTGCAGGAAAGTACTTCTCAAAAGAAGCTACCAAACACAACTTATCATGCCAGTCGATTGATTCCAAGGAATTGGAAGACCCAAGGAGGGACTTTGTCATGTTTAAAAAGAAAATGGGATTTGAATGGTAATGATGGCCGATCTATAGGTGAAAGGGTTACATGATGCTTATTTTGGGGTATCCTATCGTTTCCCCGACCAACACATGATCACAAACTTATCCCACATACTTCATGTATCGTCTTCTCAATGAAGAGTTGAAAAGTTGAATCAGATAAACTCGGGGTGTCGATGCCATGACTCACAAGGGCTCTCAAAACTGAATCAAGCATCAAGCCATCGTCATCAAAACAGACAACAATTGAATTCTAGCAATATCTATCCATGGCGCATATGATCCCCTTGCCCCTGATCTGTTAATGAGCAAATTAGTTTCCAGCTATTTATAGTCTCAAAGAGATCTAAATAGACTATATTTGTTACAATTTTTGGTCGAAACTCCCGAAAAGCACATCCGATAAATACTTGGGGCATTGATGTAGATAACGACCTTTTACTGAAACCGATATCAATTCACCTGCCTTTTCTCTTTATAACACCTGACAACATTGCTTATCTAGATAGGTAACATTTGCCTTTGAATATTTCTTTTTGTAGCATCGGGGAGAGTTTCCCCGGTGCTTGCTGACAAACTTCAGTCCCATTTCCAGATCTCGGGCGCCTGAATTCCAAAAGGAGTGCTCCAAACTAGACATCACGTCTACATCTCCACCAAGACTTTACAAGAAAGTCCTTATCAGAGGGAGGTTGGGATGGGATGCAGACTCCAGGGAACACTCTCCCTCCCTGCAGCCACATTAAAAAAACTGTTCCCTTTCCTCTGTGACGCTTTCTCACCATTCTGCACCCCTTAATCAGAGAATAGTAGGTGCATGGATTCTGCTAGTCAGACAGTCGGTGTAGAAACCTTTAATGGAAAGCTTCTATTTGCGTAGGATGTCTTTTCTTTCTCTTCCCAACGGTCGAATAAAAATGATTGTTCTTTTCCTCCAGGTCCCCATCAGGCCAGGCCTTGTGAAATGAATAATACTGGATAGGAGATTACGTTTGAGGCATTCCTTGTACAAAGAGGGAAACCAGATATGAAATCACATTGTTTTATCTAGATCTTCTGGAAGTATAGCTGGTAAACTCTTCTTGAACTTATTTCATCAAATATTACATCGTGTCTCGGTAGTGTCGTAAAAAATCCTGTTTCCTTGCTCCCCTTTCTTAGGCTCCACACACCCTGGCAAAAAACAACCAAGGGAAATACACTCCATTTGCTTTGGAAATAGATAACTAAAATTGAAAAATCATGGCGCGATCTTTGACTTTCACGGTGTCTCATTCTAATTCGGACTACTCCCAAGAGCAAGCTAAAATACCTGCCCTTTTCCCCGCTTCACACGCCCCCATTGAGCACCCCCTTAGAAACTAGCCCCTCAATCTAACATCATTTTTATTCAAAACAGCTGAAGGACAGATGGATCTGAAGATGACCCCAAAAGATGGATCTCATTAACTTCTTAAACTTGGAAGGAAAGGTGTGAAAAGCGGTAATCTGCACCCTGTAACTCCATTTACAAGAAGAACAATCTTTTCCTGTGGAGCGGTCACTTCTATAAATACTTTCAATCAAATATCTCCAGTATTTACAGAGGTACCAATTCATTACTCTTGATGTCATTTTGACGTCAAACTGAGTTTTTTATATTTTGCAAACATTGTATCCATATTGAACAAACTTTCACAGCCCTATTCATATTTGCTGAAGGAATAAATTACCTCATACAGCTATTCTCTTGGTATTGACTTATAAAAGGAATTCAGACCACAATGTTTCCGATTCTTTCAGTGTGGTTTCCAAGTTCATTGCGGTTTCCAAAACTTCATCGATTGTTTGCCTCTCTATGTTTGCTAGAAATGCTCAGTAAAAAGGAAGTGCTTTACAGTTCAAAAGTTTATCACAATACATTGTAACCAAGATTAAAACTATTTCCACCACACTTATAAAATTACATTCTTTACTTTAAATTTCCCATCCTCAAATAGAAACAGACAGTGTCAATCCCGTAGGTGTCATATTTGTTGCACTTACAGTAATCTATTCAATATCAAAATGTTATCCCAAATCGTTGACATGGAAAATAAAAAAAACATGTTATTGACGTTTTTCAGCAAATGTACAAGCACGAAGCAAAACCTAAAAATTTAAAGTCAAGAGGGAACTTCTTAAAAACAAAAAAGCTCTGCATTACAAACTATTTGAATATCGTGAAGAACTTATTCTGAATTAGATTTATGACCCCCTCCCCCCCCCCCCCAAACAAAAATAATATGGTAAAAGTTGTAAAAGTTTCCCAAATTTTGTTTTAAAAATATTTTCCTTATATCTTTTTGACAAAGCCTTTCCAACTTCCCAAATCATGTTCAGGTTTACAAACTTTGTAGATTCAGCACTAAGCGCTCCGGCCACCCCCCTCTATACATCAAGTTCCAATTACTTCCACCTGTGAATTCAAGCCACTTCCTTTCGAAAGGACAAGCTTTTCACTCAACATTTCCTGCACAATCATCAACAAAATTAACATGTTTTCCCCCATCTCACTTCTATTTGTTTCTCCTGTCTTGCTTTCCTAAACTCTTCTTGGAATTTGGCAGAGATCATGTATTTTTAAAAAGCTCCCATGTGAAGTATTACATAATTTGTTGACTTTTTTTTAAATATTAAAAAATATTGTATCTACTAACATACCATTTGACCTGTCTATGTATCTCTAATCTGAGCATGTTAGGTAAAATTGAAGCTAATTATCATATGCTAATAAACATATGCATATTATTATATGTATCATTCACCTATCTTCAGAAGGGGGTGGGTAAGAGAGAGACAGAGACAAGTACAGAACGAATGCAGTGCATGAACATCAAACCTGAGATAAGGGGAAATTCTTTTTAACTGAAACAATACTCAACATGAATCTATCTAACTAGAATTTTTGAAAGGAATCAAGGCCAAAATAGTCATCTACAATAAATTGCAATTCCACAAAAAAAATATATCTATGACTAAATTGACCTTGTAAAGATCAAGGGCGACAGGAAATGGCTCAGAATATTTCTAATGACACATTCCCTTTGTTTTGTTTTATTTCTACAACTCTGGTATGGTATAGTTTCCCTATATTTAATATAGCACATTTCAGGAAGGGACATATCACATTACAGGAAGTAACATAGTTACACATTATAATAAGCAACGGAAGAAACAAAAAGTAAATTGATCAAACATATCTCATAACATTCACTTGCTAGAAATAATGTTTAGATGTTTTGGGGTATGCCAGAATAGGGTTCTGAAAAAATAAATATATTACAAGGGAAAGAAAGGTAATAGGTGATTTTAAATGCTATAGTGTGGTTGAGGATAAAAATGACATAACTAAAATCAACATAGATCATTAGCTCCCTGTCTTTAAACCTCAGCAAAATAAATGTCATAAAAGGTTTTCAAAAGGTGGGATCAGATCTACAAATCATGAATATGATCATGAAAAGATTAAAAGTTTGTTGGAGTATCAAATTACTCAAAGCAGACAAGGGGTTTGAATAAAGTAGGCAAGTTAGGCAACTTAATACAGCTCGAGGCACTCTCTCATAAAAGGTTGTTATAGACAGCCTTGAAGAAAGATGTTTTAGGAGTGAAACTTTGCTTCCTTCATCTTTCAACCTAGTTAATAAGAGGCTTGGCATCGCTTACATAACATTCTCTCGACTTTGGGCATGTTCAGGTATGAGTTATAACCCTATATATTCACCTGGCATGTTGCTTCGTAGCATTGTAAAACTGATAATTGTGAACCACCAACGACAAAAAAAAGATTATCTTTACAATAAGAGATAAGTTCCGTACATACAGTAATCACGATTCTAATGACGCTTTGAGCAATCTTTGATAGAAACTACCGGTATACAGAAGCACACTGTGACCTGACCTTTGCTCTACATTTTATTTTGTCAATGATATGGGTTATAACCTCTGTCACATCAACAAGCCAGATACCAGACCCAAGACAGACCAATCAAACAATTACATTACCCCTAATGGCCCAAATCCAGTTGGTTTGGAGTCGATCATGAGTCGGCTTGGCGTTGCGACTGAGGTATTGTTTGGTTTGCATGTAGGTTAGAGTTAGCAGGGTTCATGTAGGCCTATAGTGCTGAGTCTGGGTTTAAGGTTGGAATTTACTAAGCATAGGAAGCTGAACACAGAGAAATTGTCACCTGAGCATTTTGAAGTAGAACGTTTCTGTAAATGTGAACATGGTCCATTTCACGTCATCAAGCTACTTTCAGAAGTATGTTCTTAGCCAAGTAATGTTGTACTCTCTTGCCAACATCACTCAAGAGGAGGGGAAGACAAATAAACTTGGCTTTCACAACGTTAAACTTAAAGGTGAACATTATCAGGAGTAAAACCGTGTGGTATAATATTCAAATAATGGATTAATAAACAAATATATGAACTAGATACTGATTTTTTTCTTTTATCAGATAGACATCTTGTCAATCATGTAATTAGCAATATTATTTTCAAAGTCATTGTTAGTATTATCAACCTTGTCCTTTCTATACAAAATTCTGAAGAAAAATAATATTGCTACCTGTACGACTTTTCATCATGAGATAAACATAAGCCATCATGAATCCATTTTAATATCTCACTCACTGTAAAACTTTGCCTTTAAATCCGCTTAGACAGAATCTTCTTCCTCGAGGTGAACAAACTTTTTAATACCCTCTTGATTTTCATAGAAAACAACTCTGGCAAATATCGTTTTTGAAGACGAACTACACAGTACTTGATATAATATAAATACTGGGAACTATATTTCTATATTCCTAACAATCTTTCATGTTATGAAGTAAAATATCCATAATGTTTTTTTAAAAAGTAGATTTATAAAACTTTGATAGTTTCTGTGAAGTTTTTACTGCAAAAAAGGCAGGGTTGCACTCTGCATGTGAATACCAGGACAATACTGCATATACAATAAAGGTCTATAAGTAATTTTACGATTGGCACATGATGCAGCAGAAAAAAAGATAAGATCATAACTACGATTAGAAAACTGAACGTACACCAGTTAAAAAGAGCACCATGTAGAAAACCATGATAACTATTGTGTCGAAGATTAGAACAATCTTTTGTGAGTACTGACTTACGATGGTCGCCAACTTGGGACCCAGCATAAAAAGGCAGAAGCATAGAAAAATAGCTCTATCTTACCCCAGTAATACGCAGGCCGTACTCTCTGATTTTCAGACATGGCTGCTCATGAATCGACTTCAGCAACACGTCAGGACCTCACCAACAAATAAACACATATGTTGTTTTTTCTGAGGCTCAATGGGTATTGCAAACTTCTCCAAACTTTTTGGTTGGATTAATTCCTGAATTGCGAAGGTCACAAAACCAGAATGACAGAATCATTTGCACAAGCTCATGCAGGGAACTCCCATGCACGCACGTCAGAAAGACAGACCCAATATTTGGATACTCTCTGTCAAGGTGCGTGCAGAAACACAAAGAAAAGTCATCCAAATTCCTGACAACTTGATAGTGGAAAAATAGAACGATAGATTTAACGATGAAAATAAATAAATCCCACCACCCTGTTTAACAACATCACAAAGGAAATTTTAGTCTTTGCAGACTACAAAGTTTGACAATGCAACAAGGCTGTGTTTACTATTGTTTGCGATATTGTTTACTAATATTGCTTAATAATAATCCATCAGTTCAGACTTCTGCAGAGCCAGAAGGGAGTTAACTGCATATTAAAAATACTCGGGTTAACAACCTTCTGCCTCCAAACAGACAATTTTGTTGGGAGCAAAGTTACTTTAATCCCAACGAGGGTGATGAAATAATACAAGCCTTTTCATCCAAATTGACCCATCGTGTTCAATGAATAAGATTCTTATATATTCTGTTTGGAGCTAGCTAGTAGGGACTCTGGAGTCAAATGAAGAACATGAACTTCAACACACAGTTAACACCTTTCTGGCTCCAGACAATGGAGCCAAATTCCTATATACTGCATATGCATGGGCCTCTATATGGAAGTATTTAAAGATGAAGTTGAGTTCTGGTCATGCGATTGCATTGTGAAAGAAATGGTGTGGAACCGACCAGAAAAGGTTGATCATCTAGCATATACCGGTAAGAATTTGTGTGTATTGCAAGGTTCTGGAATCATCAAAATGATAAGAAATTTGGCCAAGTCTTGGTAAAGTTACAAACACTGTACACAGACAAATGTATATGGGACTACACGAACACGTGGCGTAAAAAATCCGCCCCCCCCCCCCCCGATTTTTACGATGTTACATGCATATTTAGAATATGAAGGCATTTGAAGAGCCATGCTTTTCAGGGAACATGTCTTATCTGATGTTCTTCCACACTTGCATAATAAGAATGAGTAATGCTCACAAATTATTTTTCACCTCTTCCCAGAACTCAACCTTCTCTTTAAACTACTTTTATCATAGGGCTTCACTGCTCCATGTCATTGAAATATAAAGATTAATTTTCCATGCCAACTATGCCGTATTCACACCTTGTAGCAGATATCAAATGATCATTATCACCACTAAAATTATCATCAACTTAGAGCCTAATTGTTTGCAGATACACAAGCTTGAAATAGAGTGAGAAAATAACACCAACAATGACAACCATTAAGTCTGATGATGACCTTAACCAACCTTTCAATGTTGTGTCCTTGCTTGCTGTCAATTTTGTAAATTTTAAATACAAGCTAGAACCTAAGCAAGCTCAGTATAACAATTTAATAAAAAGCCATACACGCTAAAATCATATTTGGCTCACTACTTTCATAGCCCATACCAGAATAGATTTAAGCGCTATATAAAAGCGGAACTATTATTATTATTAGATTTAAAGTAGTATGCTCTAATTGTTCATGCAATCAATTGGACTTTGTATTTACTTATTGCCAAATTTACTCATTACGATTCATTGTGATTCCAGAGTTGTTGACCATCCCGGTGAGAGAGAGGCGTTGATGATTTTTCCTTGCATTCTTTTTTTCACGTGAGCCATTAGAAGCGGGTCAGTTCCTAACCCCAGCAGGCCATACCTGTTCTCATCATTCATCTAATCCCTGATCAATCATACTTTGCCCAGGCACAGGTAACCGGAATGGACAAGGTAAAATATATGACAGGGTGCTACCCCCTCGAGTTGCATCATGACTTTTTTTCTTCATTTCATTAAAGTCCTCAGCGTTTTGACGACTTTTTATGTCATGATTCCTGTAAAGTAATGAAGCTAGCCTGTATGAGAAACTTATGGGTCTCCTTGCACAAAACTTACCATTCATTGTAACTTTGCCATCAATGGTAACTACCATGGAAACCTTGATTTTGATTAGCTGTTGAGCCCTGTTACCGTGGTAGTTGCCATTGATGGCAAAGTTACTATCAACAGTAAGTTTTATGCAACGGCCCATGGTTTTGTCTGTATTTGTTTATATTAATAGTCTTTATCAATATCTTTCCTCTCCTTTCTACACACAGATTTTCACCTATTGAATAAAAGAAAAAAGTAAAAGAAGAAGTATACCATTCTTTCTCCACTGGCTCTCTGCTTGACTTAAAAACAGGCATCCTCCAGCTCCAGCCAGCCATCTAAAGTAGGCTGAACTTCACATTCTAAACACAGGATACGGCAGGTCACTAGGTTTAGCTATGACTCCCAGACTACATAAACCAAACAACTATACATCAAGGCCAATCCAATCCTATATATGTCATCACATTAGAACAAACCTACAACTGTTTTGTCAATAAATGCAAAAATCTGTTTGTGTCTCCAGCCTCATCTTGCATCACATCATGTCATTGGCCTTGTACTTTGTTCATATATCAAAGATACATGGGAGAGTGTTGTTTGTAGAGAGTGACCTGGGCATCCCACATCTAATGTGAATCGCATTACTTTTTCAGCCCAAGACAAAACTAACTTAACTTATACAATGATTTATTTGGATCTGTATTTATACATTTCCGTATAACAAAGGTTTATACAGGCCTATCTTGAACAGAGTTATACATGCTGAGAAAGTGAGTTCCAAAGCTAGTACTTATAATGGACTTTGTCAAGTATGAATTTATACCTGTACCCCAAAAGTTGCTTTCAACTAAAGTGGTACATAAACATAATAATGAAGTTTGCAGAAGAGAAAATATCTGTCCATCATTTGTTGTTTTATTTTTCTTTCCTCCTTCATTAACACCTTTCCTTAGGTTCGGTGTCAGAGGGCTCTTTTCGGACCCCACCCTTTCTCTTCTGGTCACATTCCTTCACGTTTGCCTCCCATAATACATTTTCCTTCCTCTCCTAAATGCTACACTTCCCCGCTACAACGTGACTCGTGCTAAATTTAGCCCTTCACGTTCTCCGAGCGAGATCCTGCCCTCAAAAAGGGGCTTCGAGACCTTTGGCTGAAAAACACCCACAGACTAGTTCTAAAATATCTCGCATAAACGTATGTCATTCCAGGTCTGTGAGATGTTCATTCTCTATTATATGGAAGTCCAGGAATAATATAACCTACCCACCTCAGGCGCTAATCAAGAGAGGGACAATTTTTATCATGAACCCCCCCCCCCCTCCCTCACCCTCCAGAACTCAAATGGCCTACATAAAGTATACCGCAAAAAATTGCCCCTTTAATTGTATAATTTTTTTTAAATTATGACCCCTCCCCCCCCCCCCCCTTTCACAAAAATCATGGATCTGCCTTTATTTGATTGGAACTGTATTGCATCTAGAATATTTGCCATATATGAAACCTGACCTATACTCCTACAGAAAAGCTTTAAATACCTCTGCATGATTGCATGATCAAATTCGACAAATTAAAATACCTTTCATGAACACTCTGTTCCAAGTTTGAAGTTCAAGCCTTGTGTAACAGTCATTTCCACTACTGCAGAAGCCCATGATATAAAACATAGCTTCTATTTACAGGGTATAGACTTGGCATAGAAAGTAAGCCATATACCCATTATAGAATAATCTATTGGAAGTGATTTACGTCAAATGCAGGGACACACTTTCTTGTGAACTGAACTGAAAAGTTGTTGGAAAACACCGACACCGATCGACAAGACCTGAAAAAAGTTAACCTTTCAAGTGAAAAGATTGAAGACCGTTGCTGACATGCAAACAGATGACTAACTGATAAACCACACCGATCTGAATACTTTGTGATAGTGCTGATACATGGTGCAAACCCTACACTGCATGTTTACAGAAATGGTTGATTTAATACAGTAATATTCATCTTTGTTCATTAAAAATATGAACAAAGAAATTGTCTCAAATGTTGTAGTAATAGATCTTTTCTTCTAAGAAGCATATTCTCTTTTTCCAATCAAATCATCAAGACATCATACAAAGATAAAACACACAATTCCAAATAACAATTCCTATCTTCATAATGATTGAATTTCCTTTTGCGTGAGAACTGACAATGAATTTGAAATGAGTTCCTATTGTACCTGCACAAAAACAAATTTATACTGAATTCATCATGATTTTTATATCTTTTTCTTGTTAAGCGTGAAAACATGAAACCATAAAGCCTTATCATGACCTCAAAATAAGAAGTGAGTTATGATCGTCGCTACTTTGTATAATATCATTAAAATCAAATTTAAAGCCTTATTTTTTTCTCAAGGCATTGGATTTTCATGCATTTTGTCTTCTTGTCAAAATATAGGCCTATTTTCTCATTGTTGCAAATTACTGAATGACAATAACATCTAATACGATAATAAACCATCAAATATTTATAATACGTTGTCTTGCAGCAAGGCTAAGCCGTAAGGGGTAGCCCCACCCAGCAGTTCTCATCTGACAATGGCCATGGGGCTTGATCCAAGGCCATGTGCTCTCTCACTCTCCCTCTCTCTCTCTCTCTCTCTCCCCGTACTACACAATACCCAGCCATCCAACAGAGCCTAATCACAGAAAGGTCGCACGAGGTCAATGCTCAGAGCTGACATTATCCCAACCAGCTGTGCAAATGCCATGCTCTTCATGTCTAACCGGTTGAACACAGACAGGCAGCACCTTAGAGGCAGTGCAGTGCGGCAAAGGCCCCATGTTTTCGCAGTGTCTGCTGTGAGCAACTCCCTTGCGCTTTACGCTCTATGTGCATCTATTTCACCTACCTACAGACGGTATGGCATTACAGATTGCCTCACACTCAGATCCAAGACAGACCTTTAAAGCTTTTGCAAGCTCTTACACAGTGATGAATGGCCAAGTAAAGATATAACTGAAAATTAATTATATTAATAAAAGCCCATTTCTATCACCTTTATGTTATTTCCAGCAAAAAAAATCTTTCAATTGTCTTTTAGGACTATTTTTTGTCAGGAAGGTTGTCTCTTATCTCTATAACAAATGTACCTTCACATTATAAAATGCTAAACCCAATACCAAATTTTTTAATTCAGTTATAGAAACCAATTCCTGGAGCTCATCACCAACGATGGCTTAAAGTTCTCCCATCCCATCCCTCTGCCGCTCACCAATATATGTGCTACCAATAAAAACCTGCGTTCCAACAATACAGCCCACACATACACTCCAAACATCTGAAAAATGCCAGACGGTTCCATCGACCTACCGTAAGATGCTGTCTTCTGTCTGGGTTAGGTTCATATCGTTTACTCGATCCCTAAGCTATGTTCTCCCGGTCTTTCTCATACTCTCTCCATTCTCATCCTGAGTATTAACCTCTATTCCAATCTCTATCTATCTATCATATAAATATAATCTATCTATCCTATCTATTCTTTCCATCTATCCACCTATTCCTGTCCCATTCCTGTCCCATTTCTGCCCCATTCCTGTCCCACTCCTGCCCCACTCCTGCCCCATTCCTGCCCCATTCCTGCTCCACTCCTTACCCATTCCTGCTCCGTTCTTGCCCCATTCCTGCTCCATTCTTGTCCCATTCCTGTCCTATTCATGCCCCATTCCTGCTCCATTCCTGCTCCATTCCTGCTCCATTCTTTCCCCATTCCTGTTCAATTCCTGACCTATTCCTATCCCTATCCCTATCTATCTATTTATTCATTGTTTCTATCCTGTACTTCTCCCTCTATCAATGTGAGGTATTCAGAGACTCTTTCTATCTTTACAGGTACTTTAAGTGATAAACCTCAGATTACTGTGATGCCATGCCAATGCTCTTCAGGATAATACACTGTACCATGAACCAGGAGAAGTACATTCATAGGCGAAACGTTTCTCTGTTTGTCTCTTTATCTATTTTCTGTCTTTATAGCTTTCTTTTGTGTTTTTCCAACCATCGCATGATCCTCTGAAATTATATGCAACTAAATGGATAACATTGAAAATATTTTTTTCAGAATTTCATGAATTTCTACATTTCAGAAATTGGTTTCCAAACCCTTCTTTCATCTAGAAAATTATACAAAAAAAGCTTTTATGTCATAATTCATAACAACTTAATGCACCTCCCAATCAAAAGCTATTGTGAGTAAATGGAAAATAAGTTTAGGGATATATTCACAATGGTTTCTTTCAACAATGCACCAGGCTTTTTATAGCATGTATGATGTGTGTGGCTCATTACACATCTACAGGTCTCCTCGTGCGGAAACTATGGCCAGAATTACCCCCCTGACAAAGACAACAACAACAGCCCAGAAAGTCGCTGCACTCGACCCCGCTTTGGACAAAGGATGTCAGGAAGGTTCAATCTTCAAAATAAGGATCTCTGTAACTCTTCTCCTATTGTCATTCCTACATTGTACAAAAGCTATTTTGTTGAGTGAACTTAGAGGGCAAACATCGGATCTGTGCAGTGAGCCCATATATCTCTCTTCCAACTTTTCTTCTTCTTCTTCGGAAGGAAAAAAAACCAAAACAACCATGAATCATTTCCAAAGCTGTAAAGTGGTGGCAACACACAAAACACTGCACAAAAATAGACATGACACTCTGTATATGTGACTGTGTGGTCCCGTGTACAAGGATTCTGATTGGGCCCATTATTTCATGCCCCTAGTCTACGCATGATGTATTCCAACACCCAGGGGGTATGAATCATTTTCTAGGGAATATGAATTCATATTTTATATACCTCAGATTCAATAGTCCCAACAGTAATTTATCATTCTACTTCAGCTTTCTTCATAATCCTGCTTTTATGATCATCAACAAGTATTCCAATCATTGCGCCCAGACATGATTTCACGACCGTCTGCTAGCTATTGTTATAAACTGAGATAAGTGAAGAGCATTATGTAGTATGACAACTTCACAGATTTTATGATGTTTAGAATATAATTCCCTGATACATGTATAAACATCCTTATGACAGTCATAGCAATTCATCAACATTATTAACAGACACCTACAAATGATGGCAGTAATAGTAGTAATGAATTAATGAATTATGCTTCTGCTGCTGCTGCTGATGCCAATGACATCATGGCAGCTATTTGTTTTTTGAGGTGTTTTTATAAGCACTGGCTCATAAAAATTAAATACTTCCACCATGTAAACTACATAGGCCCTATTAATGTTGCAGTGGAAACACAACAGCTTGTTCGAGAAAGGCAACATATCACAGAAGTTTGTTGTTTAAACCCATGGCTGGATATCATCAACCTTACCTAACCATGCAACAAGCAAACATGACAAAAGAAAACAAAACAAACATAACTTGTATTTCTTCCGTAAGACCTGACAAGGATATCACATTTCTTTCACCAAAACACATCTTGTAAATGTCTCTTTCCTCTACTCTGATATAATTTCCATTCATTCATTCTTGCAGATCTTGATTCCCAGACGAGATCAATAAATGTCCTACTTTTCATCGAGTCAATGCCTCAGACCTTGTCCTCTCTAGACTTTATTCATCCCTTAAGCCAGATTAAAAAATATAGAGTCCTTCAACTGGCTTTTTGGAACATGGGATAAGAAAAGTATCTTTTAAATGCTGTAGGTGGGACTATGTATTCTAAAAATGAGACAGGCATACTGAAAATCAATTATTTCTGCTTTTCAACCCCACTCAATTAATCTCGCTGAGAGATATAGAACATCCATTATTAATTTCTACTCCTCACCAGCTTATGAAATTCCCCTTTCCATATCTGTTCAGCTTTTCATCACCTGGTATTTATTCCAGCTGAGGAATATTTCACATTATCTCTTAATTCCACTGATAAAATTCTACTCGTAGAATATCTATTATTTCAATATCCAAGCATTTCTATCCTGTCAAATTATTGTTTTCTTATTCTTTTTATTGTTTCCTTTTCATTATGCATCAATTTTTAATAATTCAGTTCATCTCGATGAACACTTTATTAATTTTACTTTCTCATTGACCCATATACATGAGCTCTATTCGTGATATCTTCTAGATTCTGTCACTGCCATTTATTTTTCGTTACCCACTAAATTGTTTCCTTTCTCACCGACTATCTTTCCCTGTCATTTCTCTCATTCTCTCTCTCTCTCTATCTCTATATATTTATATATGACTGTCATTCTGTACTACACACTCCCTCTCTCTCTCTCTCTTGCTCTCTCCGTCTCTCTGTCCATCTCTCTTTCTTCAGGCATTAATTGTCCGACATCTCACGACACCATCACCATGGTTGTCAAGCCTATTTTGAACAGCATCACTCTGCATTATCATAGCACGGGAAACTAGGTCAAGATAAGCAATCGCCTTGATGACCCGGGTGCTCCGTGAAGCATCTGGTCAGACAAAAAGCAAGAAAAAACATCATCTTTTGAATATTCATGAGATGAGAGCTGTGGGGTATCTTGTCCATGATGGATGAGAGAGAACTCCCCTACTCCAAATGCCACGGATCACAGGCTTTCCACAACCATGAATCTATACGGAGCTGCTGCATCAACGCTTGGAAACTGGACCACTATTACTCCTCTCACTCTCTATCTCTCACCGGAGAATTTCAGCAGAGAAACTCCAGGCTGTGTTCTGTGAAACCTATGCACAGTCACTTGCTTCTTGCCCATTAAGTTCTCATTGCTTTTCATACAAGGATTGCTTTCTGATTTCAATTTTCCTTGAGGAATCATAAAGAGGAGTGTCAATGGAAGACGGAGAATGTATAAGCACTTTTTTATGATATCGGTGTAAACTTTGACATTTCCAATGTCCACTTGCAATGAAAGCAATAACTTTTGAAATCAAAATACAAGTATTATCACCACAAAGATTAAATTTCATTGATTACATCAGTTTTTGAGGAAAAAATTCTTCAAGAAGGATCTATCAACATTAGCATCAATCACCCAAATGAACTTGAAATTCTAATACCGTAAATAAAAACACAAGCATATTCAGAGAACGTAGATGAGGACCTCGGTTTGACAATACTAATGGGGGAAAGGGAGATGAAAGTCTCCGTCAACATTTACCAAGTGCCCTCACATTTGGCCGCCTCTGCCCTCCCTTCTCCCTAATGGCAGGAGATACACAAAGGAAGCCATTTTGTCAATGTCACGGAGGAAAATGTCATAAAATATCTCACATTCTTTCTCCTGCCCTTGCTTTCCTAAAAAGGACTTGCAAGTTTTTTTTCTGCAGCATGCATAATTATCATTATCAAAGATTGCCAATTTGGTTTGACAATCTGCTTATGTTCGTCTTATTACGGCATTGGCTGAGGAATCGAGTTGGAAGCGATTACCACAATGTTGGTTTCACCCCGTCTCTCTTTCTCTGTTTAGTGACTTGCAGAGCTAAAACTGCAATTCTCATATTTAGAATTCCGATTTATGATTTTCAAATATTTTATGAGCTTATTACAGTACTTTTCTGGAGAGGTGGGGCATATAATGGAACAATCTCATGATCAGTTCTACTATCAATACTCTTACTGAATACTGTAAAAAATGTTTGTTTTACATAAAGTTGGCACAGGACAAAATTACCTGAAATGCACATGGATTCATTACAATGATATCATGCACTATCAACTGATAGTATTGAATATTGGATTTTCATTAGGTGGCTTGAATATTGAGGTTTTCATCCAGGCAGCCGTTTTGTAAGTTTGCCGATTTCAACTATAACCAATTTTTAAATTCTTTAATTGCTCGTTTAGAGAACAATATTAAAGAATATCTAAAGTAGGTTTCTAAAAACTGTAAAACCGTAATTCAAGAAATCGATTAGCAGACTGAAATTACAACCTGACTTGGTGCATGAGAAAGAAAATGTTAGAATGGACTAATTTAGCTTCAAAGCATTCTTTAGAAAGTCAAGAAAAGAATTGCCAGATCATAAGGATTTGAATTTGAGTTGAGAGAGGGAGAAGGGGGTAGGTTTCAATTTTTGTTTCCACAAACTAAATGAGTTGCTACATACTTTCTCATTGCATTTCCAATAAAAATTTAAAAATATGCCTTGTCAAAACTGTGCATTCACAACTACCACTCGTGTCCAAATATAGCTTCCGTGTATTTTTCCCTCTTTCCTCCCGGTGTTTCTTTCTCTCTTTGCCACGTTAATTGGAGGCCTGGACGTCAGCCAAACCTTGCCTGCTTGCGAATTCATCAATCAACCTGCTCTCTGGAGCTCCCTCACGCAGGCTTCTCACAGCCAGCCGCCTCTCTCTCTCTCTCTCTTTCTCTCTCTTTCTCGTGTCGTCGCATGGTATTCTCTTTAAATTCACGTCTTTACCCCCCAGAAATGGTGTAGCAGTCGGAGGAGGTAAACCAGTTCACCTTTGCCTCCGTAAGACCACCTAAGTCCCTGTACGCTGTACAAAACCTTCCCTCTATCTCACCTTCCTTTAACCCTATAAAGATGGTTCCATCTTTGTATCATTGAATCTTTGTATCTTTATATCATTTGTATCTTTGTATCGTATCATTTGTATCTTTCTATCTTTTGTTTATTTCCAACTGAATTTCCCCAAGTTCAAATTTCAAATTTTCTTTGTTCAATTTCCAATCCCTCTATTCGTTTCCACCCATATGACTACTACATACAGATATTGTCATCTAGTTTCAGGACATAAAAAAGTATTTTTTTATGTCAAATATGTTGTCAAATTGAATGGAAGAAAATAAATGTTCATTTGAATTGAATTGAATTTAACACTACTGGGGTGACTTCTTCTCGGACACAACTGATAAAATAAGGGTCCTAAGACCACATTTCCATTCCAAGGCGTGATTAACCCATTGTATATGATTTGATTTTGGTATATCACACATTCTCCATAGACTGCAGCTGGACTTATCTCCGTCTTGGTCTTCAATGGGTTAACATTAGTGTAGTGGAGTTGTACCACTTCACATGACATCTCCATGCTGGTAATGATTGATCATATCGCATTGCCGCTCATTCATTCATTCATTTATTTCACGAGACCAATATGGACCCCTCTCTCATTCAGACTGGAATCATGGTATGGCTTATACATGCTGTAAAAGGTCTGGGTATACACACTGTGAGATGTGAAAGGTTACCAGTCTCTGTGTATGATAATGCAGTTATACCCCAACAGAACCCCCTCTGGCAGTTGTCTTGCTAAATTTATCTGACATTTTCGTTTGGCCCTGTTGTAGTTTCTGCTGGCTAGCTGCTATTATTACTACCCTAGAAACTTTGGGGAACAATGCATTGATGACTCAACAGCAGAGCAAAAGTTCATAGATGAGGGCCTTGTAATTTAAAGTGAATTTCTCTCTTGATCAAAAAGATTTTAAATACACAAACTAGAGGTAACACATTTTGATGAATAATTAATGAAAACAACAATCCTTTGACTGAAAGTTTCAGAGTGAATCCTGCACTTTGAAGAAATCATAAATCTTGAAAAAAGTAAGAAAACAGAAGCAATATATTTTCAAAAGACATATTCCTTTTGGTTCCAATTTTTGAGTCAAGTAGAGCTTTTAAAAATATTAACTCGTTGGGCTGGACTTCATTTCCATTGTATACAAATTCCACTTGGTTTGAACCAATGCAGTCTACAAAGGGTTAAATAGAAAAAGAGGAACTTCTTTCTACCCCCATCCGTCTAAAAATACTCTACCATGACAAGTTATTAGATAGGAGTAGTGGATGCTCGTGATAGAAGAGAGCCTCCAAAGAGGGTAGGGCTAGCCTTACATTTTCACTTCATTCTAACTATCTTCACTCTTCACTCGGCGACTATTTTCAGATCGGGACTCCAAGCATATGATTGCCCTGACCTTTCTCTCAGGAAATATCATTTTTACCGTTCTAGTAATTGTTTCCAAAATTAATCGCAATGCGCCTACAGCGACAGCAATCCTACATTTCATGTGCACGTGTATAATTTCATCAAAAAAGAAAATCAGCCTAAGACCGAACTGTCTTCGCCTTCTCTAATTTCACTTTTCTCGACTAGAAATGAATTGTCATGATATTCATGAACTTTGTGTGATATTGAGATGTGCAAAAATAGCCAATGAAAATAAAAATAAACTACTGTTTATATGAAGACGTTTTAAACCTTGTAAGAGGTCGTAGGAAGGTAAATGAGCATTACATTTCCAAGGTTGGAGAATAACAACAACAAAAAGGGGGCTAAAATGTCAGATTCATGCTAGTTAGTGCGTGGGGAATAACTATTTTTAGCATGTAAAAACTTTGGCTTGTTGTTACTTGTTCAAATTTCATGAGCCTCAAGAAGGCAGTTTCTTCAATTTGTACAAAAGATACAAAGAGAGAAAATCATTGCCTCATAGCTATGATGAAACCTTTAAAGCAATCGTGAAACTATATGATATACCCTTCAATTACAAGACTCTCGAGACCTTGGCAGATTCCTCTTATACCATTTAGATACCAGCATGTCGCTTCTTCATCACCTTTGTTAAAACAAAGCAAGATACACCTGGGAGGCCTGGGAGGAGCACAGGTGATTGGGCACAAATATCATATGTGTGATAGGAGGATCCTGTAGAAGTGAGAACAAAAATTGAGGAAAACGAAAAAAAGAAAGACGGAAGAGATGATTACCTCCTTGATGCATACCGTTGTAGTTCATAGACATATTGGGCTCCATTTTACTGGGTTGTAAAAGCTCTTTCAAAGCCGGTTTGCGAGCGAGTTCTTCTTGTGCTTTGCGGTGAAACGCTGATCCTGCAGTTTGTGTCGGAGGAGTAGCGAACACCGTTGGAATGCTTGACGAACGAGCGGTGCCTGAACACGAAGGCAGCGATGAGAGCGGCGGCAACGTCGATGAGGACGATGACGACGACGATGACCCACTTGGCAGATTGTGCCCTAGATGCGGTGAAGTAGGCGGTGGAAAGACGTGGAACAACGACGAAGATGGCGATGGCGAGGCTGTAGACGACGGCGACGATGATGATGATGATGCGCGTGGTGCCTTCTTTTCTATCTTAAACTTAATATGCGCCCAGTTGCTGCTTGCTGACGGGCTACCTAGCGACGATGTCGACGGCGATGGGGAGGGTGAAGAGGCCGTTGATATCGACGGAGACGATGGTGGTAATAATAAAGTTGGTTTTACAGCTGACGTTGATGTTGAAGGTGTGCAAGACACTTGGGGCTTGATGTCATCTTGTTCCGTCGACAATTGGTTGGATGCTGCAATATCATACAAGAAGAAAGAGAACAAAAATAATGGTTAGAACAAATAAACATTGCATAGAGAGACAATCAAGAATCTGCTCCTTAGTTTTATACTCACCAGTGTAATATCTGCCTAATGTATAAAGAAACAATATGTTATGTATTTAGAAATAACTCAAATGAATAGCAAAGAATTGGTTTTAAAAAAAGAAGAGATTTATAAGGCAATCAGATATAGAAATTGTATATTCACAGAAAATTGCAGATAGATAGTGTAAATAGATTCATTTTATCTCTGGAATTTGTATATTAGGACTCAAAGTTCAAGCTACTTATGTAATATTGTAAGAAGTTTAGGGACTATTCTCACGTACGTAAATGATATTGTGACAGGAACATATACAAAAACAAGTCACAAATACAGCAAGATACAGAACATAAAAGAGACAGAGAGAGACAGACAGACAAAGAAAGAGAGAGGGGGAGAGAATGATAGAGCAAAAGAAAGTGGAAGAGGAAGGGAGGGAGGGATAGAGAAAGAGGCAGACAGAGAGACTGAGAGAGAGAGAGAGAGAGAGAGAGAGAGAAAGAGGCAGACAGAGAGACTGAGAGAGTGAGAGAGAGAAAGAAAGAGAGAGAGAGAGGCAGACAGACAGAGACAGAGAGAGAAAGGCAAACAGACAGACACACACAGCGAGAGATAGAGAGAGCGAGATAGAGAAAGAGGCAGACATACAGACGGACAGAGAGGGAGAGAGAGAGAGTAAGAGAGGCTAATTCTCATCTTGACCAGGATGTGGGTCAGGTTGATGACCTCTTCTCAGACTCGAGAAGAATAAACAAAATTCTTTCAGAGAGAGAGAGAGAGAACACAGATTGATCTACCCCCCTCTAAGGGCAATCACACCTAACTCTGTATAATGCACTACAAGCTTGTCTTCAGGGACCTCAACAGATTCGAGGACAGTGCCTTGAAGCGTGGCTCAGAAAGAGAAATTTGGCGCAATTTTCAGGTCACTCCCACCTTGCTCTTTAGAAGAGGGATGCTCAAGACTGTCAGCCAAATAAGCTGCTTTACATATACTATGGAAGCCTTGTGGAAATTAATTACAGGTCACATTCTAAATAGGCATGGTTGTTATTTTCAAATTACCTTATGTAATGATAAGATGATATAATGAAGACATAGAGACAATATTGTCAAGGTTCCCTCTTTTGGAATAAATTCTTCTGTTTTATGCTTTACAGATAACCTTTAGATAAATTCATTTCATTTCATGCCATACATATGTACTGCTGGTACCGGAGATCGGAGTATAATCAGAATACTTCTTCATAACAATTTGATATCAATACAAATGAGTTACAGAAATATAATGCAATATTAAATTTTCAATAATGCATCACAGAAATCCTATTTAAATGTCAAATGGGAGATATCATGTGCCCCTCGTTTACCAATTATGCCAATTGAAATGTAAGGCTATGTAATCCCAATTTGACTAAAATAAAATAACCTGATAAGTGATAATGCATTAATGTTATGATATAAAGGAGGGAATGGGTAATTTAATTGGGAGCAGGGGGTAATAAGGATTTCTTCCGGAATCTCAAGTGTTTCTCATCTATGGGGGCTCCATGCACTTGACCACTGTGATTCCTATGAATCTCACCCCAGTCTGATTTACTCAAACAGACGTAATGGAACGAACACCCACGAACCAAGCAAACAATCTAGAACAATGATCGCCGTGGACTGAAGGTGTAATCGCTAAAACATCATTTACGACAGAACTATAAACATATGCCAGTGACATCAATTTTAGGTTATCGCGAGAGAGAATGTAGGTCGCGCAAATAACAACGGTGTTCACCATCCCAACCTCACGACTCGCACGTCTCCATGCCTGCAGTAATGACAGAAACACATAAGACGGCCGGGGTGTGCTGGCTGCAGAGACAGCGTTATTCAACAGAGTTTGGACTTTGTCCTCCTATCTTAAAGTACTGTAGATCATCACCTAGCTAGCTGTACAACTGCTTCTTCAATCTCTATCTCTGTGTTACATGATCTTTTGATAAAATATGCTTGACTCACCTGTAGACTAAACTCACCACAATTATGCCTCCCTAACTACATATAGAAGCAGAAGTTGTTAACACTCAACATTTTGGCAACATTTTCAATCCCCTAAAATCCCATACCATGTACAGCCTTCAGGACCCTACACCTTTTAGAGTTACTGGGAACTACTAGTCACTACCTCACTTGATATACCTCAAATGGCTTTAAAAAGATGCTTAACCATGTGCATTGTCCAATATAGTTTTGTGTACTTTTATATTTCTGCTTTAAAACAAATCTTCCCACCCATCCAGTCTCTAAATTAGATCATAAGGATTTTTAAAAGACGATTCATATCTCTTTGACGAGTACCGACTCTCTTGATCAAACCCAGTAAATTGGTTGTGAGGTCTATGTACTTAATAGTGTTTTGTTTTTTCTCCCATTTTTTTAACAGATTGATCTAACCAAATAACGCACAAAAAGGCACTTCTTTGCCTATTGCTGTACGCCGGCAATTTTACTATTATGGCCTTGCATTGTCAATAGTTGTATCAGTCTTTTTGAAGGCATCTGATGACAAAAACGAATTAAAAAGAACAAGTTACAAAAAGACAAGACTAGGATGAGAGGAGCAACTAGAAAACAGATAAATAACATTTCTACTTGAAGCTCCAGAGGATATCTATATTCCAAGAGAGTAAATTCCTGCACCTTGCCTCGTAGCAAAGTCAATCTTTAATATTGTCTGCTATCTTAATCGGGGGGGGGGGGGGATTTCTTCAAGCACAGGTAAGACCGCATTACAATGAATATCAGCTTCAATCTAAGGACATACATCTTTAATGCTACTTCCAAGAACCTTTTCCATCAAACTCTACTGAACAACATCACATTACAAATCCTTTTATATTTGAAACATGTCTGGCAATATCTCATGTAAGATATCACATGATTAAGAAGATAATGTGATATATATTTATTATTCATGATGGTTTATAGAGGCATATACAACTTCTATATGCCAGAACACTACTAATCTATGCATTTCAGGATTCGTATCAAAACGAGATTTATTCAGAGGAGAACGAACCAAAAGGGAGAGGTGAAGTCTGGCAACAGTCTGAAAATTTAATAAATTCTTAATATTTCAACGGCACTATGCTTAAGAATTTCATGTTTTCCGGCTTCAGAATATGAATATATAAATATATTACTCCAAATATCATGATCAGCTACAAACTAGAGAAAATCTTTTTAAAAGCTATCATTATCCCATTTCAGATCAAGATGATCAAGCATTCTTTTTCTTTTTGTCTCATTAAAATCACAATGCAACATTAATGTCTTCTGTGGAAAAGAGCGAGAGATAGTACCTTCTAGAGTGATTAATTAGGTCAAGAATGCTCATTATTAATAACTTAACCCATCTGTGAGTTTTATTTAAAAATATACTACTTTCAGTTTTTAACATCAGATGTAGGAAAATGTCTGTATGGAGTGGGAATTTCAGACAATGAATCTCTCGAAAGCAACATGATTTCTTTAAATGTGCTGCTGAAGGTCTTGTGAACACTAGCAGGGTTTCCTTTAACATGAGGGACTTCATGACACCATGAGGCAGGCTGGTCTACGCAGGAAACACTCAGATTTCCTCCCTACTCCATGCTCCCGTTTAGAGCTAACTTTGGACCTTTACCCCCATGGAGGAGTGCACAAGGAAAGCAAACACGCTGATACCAACGTGTTTTCAAAGTAAACTTGACAAGACCATCCTGCATTCCTACCTTGTTCTCTACTTCTTCCACCTTACCAATTATACATGGCAAAGAGAAGACGCATGTAGTATAACATGATATACCATGAAACATAGACTTTGTTAAACTACAGGCCTAAAGTTGCACAGAATCAGGGTCGACACTCAAGAAAAATCATATTCTTCAGTGATTTCAATCCAATCAAAATTGACATAAATATCAATATTCAAATCAGCATATATTTTCGGGGGGGGGGGGGGGATGGGAGGGGGTCTTGGTACTTTTTCAACACTTGACAAGAGACCTTTGCCATAGTAGAGCATAACAAATGCACTAGAAATTTACAGAAAACAGGCCTATTTTTTCTGAAGTCTCTTTGTAACGTCTAACCCAAATAGAGAAATAGGAGTGGAGCGACGTCCTTTTTTTTATTTTTTAGAGCAATGGAATTGAATGACCCACAATATGAGAAAGAGCAGACATACACCAGTCTGTTCTGTTTCTCTCTTGTGATCATAAGGTCAAGGCTCGGCATAGATTTCCCATCCATGCATTCAAATTTGCTCACGACTTTTCATCAAAATTGGTTTGTTTGTGTGCATGGCGTAATAGCAATTTGTGCTCACACAATACCATCCAAAATATGCAATGATTGGGGGAAAAAGTATTGTCGGACTAAAATAACAATATAAGGTTGTATTCTCTTCTATTTGTAAAGAGTAATTCAAAGGTTCCTTTGCTGTGATGGTAATTAAAGTATTGTTTAACTAGGATCCGTCACAAGGACCTCATCTCAGATTGCAAATGACAAAAATATGCATCGTATAATGCCTCACAAAGATCTGTTTTTGTTTTCTTCCAATTTTCTCTCTTCAAGTGGGATTCAGAGATCTGCTAGTCCCCTGCAGGGCCCAAACCAAATGTAGCAGCGACCTTTCGTCAAATGTAGCAGCGACCTTTTCATGAAATGTTGACTCAATGGTACATGTGATTGAAACAGTTAAAATAAATAAATGCAATAAAGTGGAATCCCACTTCTGGCCTTGAACTAAAGAGTACTGGTGACATTAGTGATTGAATTGTGCACATTTCCTCAGCCAATTACAATTTGCGTTATCTCATGTATAAATAACACAGCCTTGACCTCATCAACACAGTGACAAATGCAGTCCTTTTACTCTTCCTCCCCGCGCTTAGCAAAATCCACAGCAAAAAATAGGCAAATCCTCTGCCGAAATCAGAGAGCCCCGTTTTAGTTTTACGTAATCTCTGGCGTTTGGGTGAATCATATCATTTTCAGAAAATCCAGTTGAGACTGGAAAGGAGCATGAAAGCAGAGGCTGATGTAGAGGGCAAACCTAGCTAGACTGTGCCCCCCTTTTGAAAACCAATAGGCATGCTGTAAATACTCAAAGTAAAAAACGACCCCTTTAATTTTTTTTTCCAGAATTGTAACCCCTACAAATCCTGGATCAACTCCTAAATGATGTATAGGGCAAAAATTATTGTTAATTTTCAATGGCTAAGCTTGAGTAATGCATGATCTTTAAATAAACGAGGGGGAGGGGGTATTTAAAAGTTTGTAAATTTGAACTTGGGTTTCTTTAAAGTGAGACTTGAAACTTTTTATTCTTTTATAATTAAATTTTTGGACTTTCATAGCCATCCTTTCCAAAGTACAATTCTCTTGTGTTATTAGGTCAATTCATACTCTGCTCATTCAAAGCATTACCACTAAAAAGAAGATATAAGTTTTTTGCAGAGCTTATCTTCTGACTATAAAAATAATGATTCAAAATAGAACTATAAAAAAAGCCATTATACCTGTCAGCTACCTTAAAAGTAAATGTCCATTCGTCATAAAAAAACCAACCTAACCCCAAACTTTAGCAAATATGTACCAGAAGAGTTCAAATGCCCTTATTTATTATGATACTCAATTTGCTGCTGTATTGACATACTAAGTTTTAAAGACATTTATACTACTTATATCTAAAAGTCCACATGTAATACCAAACTCAACAAATATCACTAGCCTGCATTGACCACATAGTTCGTCTGGAAATTATATCAAAGTAAATAGAAACGATGACATGCACATATATACTCAAGCATGTAGAAAGTTGATTTAATAGGGGGTCATTAACCTACAAGAGAAGGGAGTGACAACGACTGCCCACGAACTTACAAAATACGGTATACCAGGTAAATAAAATTTAAAAAATCAAATATTAACAACCTCATACAATTTCTCCTGGGATCATAATATATATATATATACATTTTTTTCATTTTCATCTCACTTTTGAAATATCTATTTTATCAGACAGCAAAAAACACAGACAGGTGTTAGTGTGTGCGTATCTAAGGTGTGTTTCTGTTTGGGTGTGTGTGTGACCAGGATTGTAGCATTGATATCATTCTAAATACAATTTTTTTTTAGTAATTTGCAACAGAAAAGAACTTTGTTTAGTCAAAATTGGTTGAGACGATTGCTTTCGACAGGCAAGGTTGAAAAAGTGAGTAAATTCAAAAATTCCAACCGTTCATGCAGTTCAAAAAGGTTATGAAACATATGCTCGCATTGAGAGATATTTTTATGACAGGGTATGTGTAATAAAAGTTATTTTCTTGCTTAGAAAAATAATAAAAAGTTGAGGAATCGGTTATTGCACTGAAATTCTTTGTGGAGGGAGGTTTGTAGAAATTGAATCTTGCGACACTTCTCTCATTCTTCATTTTAATCTCTCTTTAAAGAATCACCAATAACAGGTAGGTCTATTGGTATAAGAATAAGATATAATAATATTGTACATATTGTACTATTCAACCCTATACAAACTCCTCTTCTCATAAAACTTTACGACTGAAGGACTACGTAATGCACAACAAACTACTCTAACTACAAAAAACAACATAAGGCTGGACTGGCTTAAATCTACATCCTATTTTCAAAGAATTAAAGCTACTGTCTTTCTGACCTCACAACAAATTAGGACGAATTAGCTCAAACCTCAGTAGGATCAAGGTCATGGTCATCTATTCTCCATTCAGCCGTTCAGAATTATTTCCTATCCATGACTGCGTTTGGAGTGACTGATGGGAGACTGTTCTGGCACCAAAGTGAACAACTGCAGAATACCTCCACCCAGCAGACAAGGAACACTAGCCCTATATAACCCTAACACAACTACCTTGGTCCAACCATAGCACCTACTCCACATCAACTCTGAACCTATTCCAAACCGATTGATTCTCAGTTCTCTTCTATTCAGCATGATGCATTAATATGTTTAGTCTGTTGTCAGTCTTGTGTCCGTCTCGCTGGTGTGACTGAGTTATAATCCTGATACCCATCCTAGGGCCTAACCCTAACCTTAAACCGTAACTCTAACCCTACTCTTAATCCTAAACCCCCAGCCTAACTGCAATCCTACCCATAAACCTTCTTCAAAATGACAGATTCTGTTCCATTTTATGCAATATGAATCTCTGTTCAGTCCATTGTCAATCTGGTGTCTGTCTTCTTGGTGTGACTGGTATATATCCCTGATGCTGACCCTGCTAACCCAATGGTCAAACCCTCATCCTAACCCTACACCTAAACCTAACCCCTAGCCCGAATTATGTGTGGTGGGGTATTTTGCCAAAGAGAACCCTGTCATAATCACACAGAGAAAAACAGTGCATACAGTCTTTGGCCCTTACTAAATATTGCTACAGCATATATTCGTGATGACAAGAGTGATGAATTTGCAAAAACAAATCTGACAGAATCTTCTCCAAGATAGATTTTTCTGAGTGGAGTGTCAATAAACACTCCTAAGTTTGGCCATACAGACCATTTGTCAGGTGACTTTCTGGATATCTTTTACTTCAGGTCAAGATAAGCTACATGATAGGTCTTCCCTTGATAGCAATCCCCTTCTTAAATCTCATAAAGATATCACATTCTGATCAAACTAATCAACATCCTGGTAAACATGGAATGCAATCCTATCTTCAGGAGATAAACAGTCATTGCTAAAGATCCTTGGGACATAAATAAAAAGATGGTCTTCCTGGTATGTACACAAAATCAAAAAAATATAATTTTCTTCCTTGATTTTCCAAATGCAAATGGTGCCTCAGATTTAAAATGTTATTTTAAAATTACATTGTGTGTGTTAGTCATTGTTTTGTTCAGAACTATCTATTATTCTTAAATTACTAGGAATTCTATCTCATCACTTGGTCTGGACAGATGCCAGGATGTGCTCAGGATCAGGAGCCTGTAAATGTCTGTCATAACTCATTCGTGACTTTAATAACCTGTTGGACTCAAGGAAATCCATAGGAAACAAATAAATAGAGATATCAGATAAAGAAAGGAGCACCTAAACTAGAAAACATCCATTGAATATATAAAGAATTGTTGTTCAAAGAAACTAATTTTGAAGGTCAATTGGCATGACAGCTGGTCAATCATTCATGTGTGCTTACGATAAGCCCCACCCAGTTTTCTAATTTTTCTTACCATACAACGTTCAGACTATGGGTTGGACCCTGGTTCTTCATTGAGGTTTCATTTGAAATGACGCTTTTTGCGTTTTGCTCTACAATGTTTTGTTATGCAACGTTTCTTTGTACGAAGCTCAGAAGTCTGGATGCAGTGTGAGAAGAGTATCACTATGATTGTGTATGTCTATACAACACCTCAAGAAACCCTTTCCAAAAGTTCTCCGTCTTTGTCAAACCATGGACCTATAACACAAAAATCACATGTGGAAGATTGGACAAGATTTCGGAATAAGGTAGGGGGGGGGGGGGGTCTTTTTTTTTCTTTAAAGAAAGATTCAGCTTAACAATAAATTGATTTTAATGATCCTGTTATTTCAATCAACAGTGAAAAGAAACAAACAAAATAGAAATACCATTCAAAAGGAGATAATGGCATTCTTGCCCAAAAGGAACTCTCTGAAGCTTGACACTGGACCTAAATGATAGACAAGTCATATCTGAAGGACAAGGATGAATGATGCGCATCATTTCTCTTGTCTATCACTTAATTTCAGAAGCATGACTTTCAAACTTCGGCTCTTCTTTGATCTCCAGTTTTCCTTTTCCCAATAAAGTATTTCTTATGCTTGCAGGTTTTGGAGTATCCTGCTTAAAAGGCCTTAACAAAAATAAAAAAGTTACATGTAGCTTATTCTATAACGACTGGACTATTTATATCCAAGCTTATAAATGCAAACATCATTGATTCTACTGAACTTTCTGAAGCTTGCAATAATCTTTAAAAATCATATCCGAACTGAAAAAATGAAATGGATAAATCATATATCAAACTAAAGCTTATGAGCCATAGAATACAGTAATTACTACTATTTGCTCACAATAATCTTTAAGGATAATACAAACCCTAATCTGTTGGCATTAAACTTCAACGTGAAGACTTACAGGTAATGGTAACATTTAAAAATTCACATCTGCAGCCCAACCTGTTTTCTTTACTAAATGCAAGAGCAAAGTGAACTTGACTGACTTATTCCAATGACCTTTTTATAATTATAAGGTTAATTTTGTTTGTCCTAGCCTTACATCATTTCTCTCTATCACAAACCCAATGCATTAATTTCCTAGCAAATTAATTCTTCCCACCATTAAAAAACCCAAAATAATCAGTTATTGTGACTTCAAAATAACAGATATTATACCAATGCGATGGATCTCTCCCCCCCCCCCTCTATTCAGCTTGATGATTTCTCTGTATTTTGTTTGAAATTAAAAAATCAATGATCTCTTCAAAGTGATATCTGCACAGAAAAATGGTGCCTCTTCTTTACACAATTGCTCTTTCAAAGCTGTCCAACTCCATCTTTATTTTATACGTCCATCCTCTTCATATCTTCACCTTACTCCCTGTGTCTCTCCATCGATAACTATCTGTCTGTACGTCTGTCTGTCTGTCTGTCTGTCCGTATGTCTGTCCATCGTTGTGCATCTTCATCTCTTCATCATATTTCATTTTCTTGTTTTTGAGTTACAACTTTTTTGGATTTTACACTCACAACCCTTTGTAATATAGACTCATGATAATATAGAATAAAATGAATTATTCATAGCTTCTCTTTCCTATCCCATTTGAGTATTTTTCCTTTACTTGGTGATCAATACCTTAGGATGTCTTTCTTGTCCCCTATCTATCCACTCACAAAATTTGGGAATGATAAATTGAAGTTTCGAAAGTGATCTATTATTCTACATTTTAAACCTTTTTTTTTTTTTTTGTGGACATAAGTTTAATCTTTCTTCATAGTCAACATCCATCTCCACGTCATCATCTTGTTACCATGGATACATATGTCAACAGTTCATCCAATGAGTAAAAGTAGAGCAGGTTCAAGTCTAGCCCCAGTCTACATGTCATGCTGATCGATGCATTTCAGTCAATTTCTCATTTGATGCAATTACATCCAATTCAAACAAGCAGACAGACAACATAAGAAACTACTGCTTATTAATTTTCCAATGTCTCAATTTTTGTGTGTGAGTAGCTATAGTAAATCAATCATTATAGTTTATGAAATGAACATCCAACCTAAGGTTAAATTGCCGCTTTGGGGTTGAAAAGGCGAGAGAAAATGAATGTAAAAATCAAACAACATAGAAAGTAAATTATTTGTTTTCAAGGAAAGTCTTGGAGAATTTCTCAAAGCAGGTTTGTTGAAAGAAAATGACATGAACAACAGAGGATATATATCCAAAATCTTTATCTAAAATGAGATCGAAGGAGTTAAAAGAAAATGAAGTAACTGTTGGTGTATACACCAAAAGGGAATACCGCACAGACAAGAGCAAAAAACGCATCGTCGCCGGGAGACTATAATTCGAGACTATATTTCGGGCCTACGTTGTTTCAGACGAGGTCAAAGTTCATCTAACAACAATGAGCTGAGCAGCATGTGTCTGCGCTCCAAATTACCATGCTCAAAGAGGGAATGAGGATCTCGGCATTGCGTGAGGTAAAAACAGATATTCCATTTTCGGCATCATTTTCCCCCTCCATTCACCTGTGTGACCCTACTCTCTATCCAATCCCTATTCCATATTTTCACTCACTTTTTCTTCTTCAATATTTTGTGGGTTTTTTCCATTTTTTTCCCCATTAGTACTAGAGCCTTTATATTTCACATACAATTCTCTAGTTACTTAAAGGCCTACACGTCCATTACTTTTTGTGTCCTATATTCTGGACTTTTCTACTCTGTTCTCTTCTACATCCTCAGCTTGCAGCAGGTTATCCAACATAGCAACATCTACTCACAGTGCAGAATAGCCTTGGTTCAAAGACACAACCACTGAATTGCAATGGGGGTGAATAGATTGAAAAAGAAAATGATTATAAAAAGAAAATCTAATTTCATGATGTATGATCGCTTGAGTTTGGCCTATATAGCAACAGGTAAGCATAGCCTATTCTGGATAATACACCAAATGAATGCAAACACCACCATCTATTCAAATACCCCAACCCTAGAAGATGACACCATCGTTATGCCACCATTATCATTTCACTGTGGCACAACGAGCATGAAAAGACTCATTTTTTGGTGGCAGGCGTCACAACGGCTCCTGCATGCTCCCAGCTGACTTGCTACTGGGAGTCAAAGGTCATAGATCAACGCAGTTAGGTCCACTGAAAAGGAAAATTCCCTTGTCATGTTCCCTCTAGTCTATATATTCGAGCACTTTCTCTCATTTCTGGTCCTTAACAGCATTCAGGTAGCCCGACAGTTTTGACAGTTTTCTGCCAAATCCTTATTAACAGCAGAATTTAACAATTTTTAATTGGGGGCGGGGGGAGTTTGCATTTGATCTTGTGCATTGTATGCATTAAAGATTTTGATTTTGATTTTGATTTTTTTTTTTTTTTTGGGGGGGGGGGGGGGGGGGGGAGGGGAGGCGCCAAAGAATAAAATTTAGGAGCCCATGAGCATCAGACATCTATTATTTTACAGTGTCAAGCCAAGCATACAGGGACAATCAAAATAAGAGTTCATAATTTTTTTGTGAATTCTCCTCATCTACCCATAATAGTTTAGGATCTTACTGTAGATCTGATGTATGCATTGCCCTCATAATTCTTGTTTTGAAAAATAAAATTCTCCAGGGTAAAGTTGGCTATAGTTGCTGGTATGAACTTGCACTTTTCTATTTAAAAATAGAATCAAACACATCATCTCTCCACCTGCACGTGACCTTTTTTCTCAAAGAATTATCCTAGATATCTTCTGAATTATCATAGCACATAATAAAGTTTCTCTGAGGTTCAGAAAGTGTTATATATATAGGTAATTAATTTGCCTCAGGATATATCCTAGGTATTAACCCAATCCACGCTTTTCCCCTAAAATACCTGTAAATATCTATCAAAGAGAAAATGGGATTCCTACATTCAAGAGAAAATTGGCACTCATTATTAAAATCCTACCGAAGAAATTAAAAGCTGCATGGTAAAACTTTGTTAAAAAGCAAGTCATTGCTGTACTGCCTCAGTGAAACATCAAATATCATAAACAACTTTACCACTAACTCATTCTTAGCGAGGTCCATTATGTAGCCTCACAGTTTGAGTTACAGGGTTGAATATCAATAGGCCTGTAAACAAGAGGCACAAACTTTGTGGGCTTTGAACGGAATCGTTTGCAGGTGTGTTTCTCTTTAAAACACACAATTACCCCTGGAAAGTGCTCTCATTTTACACCAAAGGGGTGATTAATTTTAGGGTGTTGCCCATGAATATATGATGTAGCAATACTTGTTATGCTGTGAACATATATACATCGCTATGATTAGCTATTAAGTTGGGGTAGGTTTGGTATTACTTTGATATGTCCTGAATTTGATTGCCTTGCACTTCTTATAATGCATTCCTTTAATCAATAGATTGTCCCTATGCCTTCTTGTGCCCAAGCCATAATGCAAAGTTTGAAGAATGTTCTTAGTTTCTGGTTCCAAAGTTCAGCTTTTCTTTCCACAAAGAAACCTTTCAAAATAGAATCCCATTACTTCAAGATCACTTTGAGTCACAAAATACCGCACAAATACAAATTGAAATCTCGTTACTCTTCAGACCAAGGTTTGTGCACAATATCATTATTCATGGACTTATCAGACTAAAGTTTTTGTTTACTGTATAGAATTTAAAGAGGTTCCACTCCTTTCCAACATAACATCTATAATAATAACATAGTTTGTATTCACTGCTATCATAATTCAGAACATATTGTTGCAAGTTACAAGTTAGAAGCTGACAATGTGATGCATAAAGTTGCAAATGATATACTCTGCTGATCACACTCGCACATTTTGAATGTTGTCATTTATCAAATTTCAATTCTATTATGGATAAAGAGTAAGGTTCAAAAGAGATTATGATAACTGAGAATACTTTTAATAGAAGTGTAACAAACAAGCTGTGCTGGGAAGATTAATTGGAACACAATATCATCTGCCCAGAGCCAAAAGGGCATAAAGTTGTATACTTTAACAAACAGTTAATGTAGTTCTAGCTCTCACGAGATCACTTGTTGTGATTATTGCAGAGATACTTATGTAAACCCATTAATGTCAAACTGTAATTCACTTCTAATCTACAATTGCACTTGATTCAATTTTAAAAAGTAAGATAAAATCCATTAAGCCAGATCAAAAATAGGGGGGGGGGTGAAGAGTAGTGATCAAAGTGAAAGAGTGGCAGAGTTTAAGAACAAACATGCGATAAGGGAGCAAAACTTATTGATAGAGGGGAAAAGAGAAAAAAGAAGGAAATTATAAAGATTTAGGAAAAAATGACTTGGGGAAACTCATGTAAAACCACACATAAGTCCTAAGAGAAAGACAGAGAGAAAATGGGTTTTTAGAGACGAGTTATTAGGTCACGATGTGCAATCTTGCTGCTATGTCTTTCACATTCGTGTTTATCACCATTTTCAATCTTAATGCATCAAATGAGCAAATCTGGAGCGGAAAACCGTGTCTGGAATGGGGTCGCCTGTTGTTTCTAAGATTCACATTGACAATGTCGGCGACTGACCTGCCAAAAATCAGACCAGGTGATTTCCGTCAAAGAACTTATTTCTTGTCTTTCTTATCTATCACAAGACTTCAAGATGCCAATCATTTCATATCAAGTTCTAAATCATTTAATTTAAGAATCTACACATTTTGCTATTCCCTTATCTTTCTTCAACTTTAAACTAGAAACAATCTTTGTACGAATTCATTTTCTCTACCGGTATTCTATGCTTGAATGTAACAAATGTTCAAGGGGATTCAATTTTAGAAAATGATTTTTTTTTTCTCCCTTGTTTTATGTCCTCATTATGAAAATTCCATTGCAACCAAAAAATTACAAACATGTTACATGTTACAAACATACACAAAATTGTATCAGCCATATTAATTTATTTATCACGATATCTTTACATTCAAAGTTTGATATCATGTTTACTCATGTTTACTCATGTTTGCTCATGATAGCACACATTTAATAAGCAAACTTTTGGAGTTATCTTATCATCTTTATATCACTAAGTCTGGAAAACAAAATCTAATCAGTGATATAACAAAAAGTATTATGCAAACACATATTAACCTCATTTGATACATCATATGTCATGTTTATTTTAAGTGCAAATAAATTTGTTAGTTGATCTTTCTATGGAATCAAAAATCAATTTGTATCAAATACTTCCAATATAAGCCCCAAACCCACTCTTTAGACTTTACATATTTTTGAAAATCCTTCTCTAATCATGACAGCAAGTCCACTCTTGCATGAATAACATGTCATTACAATAGAGATTACAATAACTTCTTCTTTTTTTTTTGGGGGGGGGGGAGGAGCCTAACTTTGTAATACACAACTTAAATTAAGATTTTTAATATATTTTGGTATCATCATTAATCAATGAACTAAGAATCTCCTTTTTGTAGTAGTATTTCTGAACTATGTATTAGTTTTCATACTCATCTTTCTTCAATTCATCTCTCACACCCAAACGTTTCTAGTATTTTTTGCTCTACAACTCTCTCTCACATTCAATCTCTGCTTGCTACTTTTCACTCCTGAATACTTCTTATTAATATTTTACTATTTTCTGTTTTCTCTACACCTTAATTCAACTGAACTTTGGTTTTTGTTGTCTGTCTTTCGTCTTGTCGTCAATCCCACCATATATTTGCCTGCCTTTTTCTCTGCGTTCCCATCAATCTCTTTTCTTCAGGCTCAAAATGATTCCTACGTGACAGGTCAAGGGTCATACATTGTGCAGTGCCTTCTCAAAATCTCATGGCGCTCTAGTCTTAAAACATAGACCGTTTGTCTCGACAAAAACATGACATGAACGCTGGATCACTATGACAACCCTTTTCAAACGAGATATCAATTATTTTCTTCATCTTGGTGCTGCATTCAGGCCTATACGAAAATATCAACAGGTTTCTATTTTAGAAAGAAATCATTAAAAATCAGCCTATGGAAGTTAACTGCATAGAGAGAACGCGTATGTTCTGCGACTCAAAGACTACAACGCCCTTTTCTCCACAAGACTATGGTACACGTTGTAGGGACGATTCTTTGCCGAAGATTCAATATGGCGGTTTTCTCCTTCACACTGCATGGCACTTAGGGCACGTTTAAGGGACGGGTTTTGCCAATGCCAAGTTTCCGCGATTCAAGGGCATCTGAAAAACCAGCTCTCTTCATACTTATCCCCTTGATTTAGATCTTAGAACACAATTACTTGGTGTCAAACTGTTGGAATGTTATCAATTTGTTCCTCCAGAACTAACCATTACAAAAAGCTACATAAAATCGATTCATATATATAGTAAAAATATCTTACTCTATACTATGTGAAAGAAATACAGAAGCTAGATGCAGTTCTTTTCATTAAAGTTTAGTTTCATGATTACTCATTGATTCAAAATAACATTAAAATGATATGCCAAGTAAAACCTTTTAGCTGATCACAAAATAAAAGCATTTGCTTTAACAAATTAATGATATGCATAAGACGTAGTGCATATTTCTGAACTAATTTGCATGAGGTACGAGTAGTCACGAGACACAAAATTATGTACTCAATGTATGAAAATTTTGATAAATGAATGGGGATCTTTAAAAACCGGTTTAAACTGCATTTGAATGGTTCCGTACTTACAAGACTCTTGCAATACTCACACACTCTTCTATAAAATCCAACGTTTTCTTTCTATATATCATGATCGAGATTCATGGACAGTTGGGCCATCGATCCATTCATTATCCGTTCATTCTTTTAAAACAAGATAGAATCATGCTTTATCTCTATTTTTCCTCTATGGCTATTTTGTCTTCTAAACATATCTCTCCATTCTGCTTTATTTTTTGCATATCTTTTTCTTTCTCATTAACCTCTCCCTTTTTCTATCTAATGGGGGATGGGCAAAGGTATGGGTATACATGTGCTGGTCATAAAGTCAGTAATATTGTAATTGATTGTTCTTTAAGTATTAATTTGCATTGCAAGTAAAAATGGCTCAAATTCATAAAGTTTAATAGATATAAGCCTGGTTAAAATCTTATTCCACTAATTTATTGAGTGCAATGTGTTGCTCATTATTATGGGATTTGTATCTTATGAAAAGGTGCTTTATAAATGAAAAGTTATGATTATTATTATTATCATTATTTTGTACAAAATGCAGGAAATGTAGTTCTGTAACAAAATGAACATATCGGAATGAAAAAAGTCATGAAATTAAAATTAGAGATTGACTTGGTGACATTATTTTTCTGATTTCTTTAATTATTTACAGAATTTTTGAAATTATTACAGAGGCGTCACTTGGCACTCCATAATGAGGTGATCCAACTCCAGCCACTGAGCCATGATCCGGCTTTAAACCTGGACTATAGTTAGTACACTTTTATGGATACAGCCCATGTGTTAATGCTTCTATCCAGTCTTGTTTTCATTCCATGGCATTGGGCTTTGTGGTTTCAAATATTTAATCTTTTTTATGTTGAAAATGTAAACCTAATTTTTCTGATTAATTCTGCTTAAGACCTCCCCCCATATCTTTCTCAGTAACTACCATATCATGAAAATCAGTATTGATTTTATTATTTACGATATAAATCTACGTATCTACCTATTCTACTTTGCTATTGTTGCACCTCAACATTGCATAACCGAAACTTAAAACACATCGCCAAATTGCTCATACCCCCCCGCCCAAAGGCGCCCTCCGTGACCCTTGCGTCCGAGCGCCGCCAACGTAACCTCTTCCTCTTATCACGAGTTCCCTAGGACACACCTTGGTAAAGGCGCTGGGGATGGAGGGAGGGAAAATAGGTAGATACGTAGATTTATATCGTAAATAATAAAATCAATACTGATTTTCATGATTTACATCAATAAATCAACGTATCTACCTATTCTACTTTGCTAAAGACCAGCACAGATTAATGCCGGGTGGTAAAAACCAAGCAAACTTATCAATTTAATGAGAAATAGACGACGAAGCCGCCTTCAGAGAAGCGACCCCAAAAGATCGTTCGCCCGCGGGGCACATCTTTGAGGTAAAAAGCAGTAAAAGAACTTGGAGACTTCCAAAAAGCTGCTTTACAGATATCTTGAACCGAAACTCCGATGAAAAGAGTCCAAGACGTACTGACACTGTGAGTATCATGGGCACGAGGAGACCTGCCAGGCGTCAAGGCCTCAGGGCCCGCAGCCTTGATAGCCAAGACTAACCACCTGGAGACCGTATCCCGAGATGCCGCCGAAAGTGGCTCTCGAGAAACCAGAAAGAGCTGATCCGACTTGCGAAAAGGCTTCGTCTTGTAAAGATACCATTTGAGGGCGCAAACGGGACACCACAGTCCGTCCCCGAAGACCGAAGAAAAATCCGACAAGGGATGAAGCACCACTTCCACGGAACCCGACGTGTCAGACTGATTCTAAGCAATAAAAGAAGCCTTGGAATCAAACGAACCCCACGTCCTTCCCAGCGGATATGCCCAGGGGCAGCTGAAAGGGTATGAAGTGAGCTCCTACGCTGACCAGAAGTGATTGCCATGAGAAAAACCGTCTTGACCGTAGTAAGCAGAAGCGTCGCAGAACACAGCGGTTCGAAGGGAGTGCCAAAACCTTGGGTAAACTCCACACTGGCGTCAGAGGTCTGAAGAAGGGTCTCTTAAGGAAGAAAAACTTCAAAAGAGCCGCTAGCTGAGGAGCAGAAGAAACCGAAGATAGCAGACCGATAGCCACAAATCGTTGACAGAGCTCTCCCCTTGTCATACAAAGAGATCAGAAAGTCAGCAATAGAAGGTAAAGACGCCTCTCTAGGGGCGACGCCCACCTCCTCACACCAAGTGTGAAAAGCATCCAACCAGGAGTTGTAAACCGTCCTGGCCGACTCTCGTCTACTCTGGACTAGAAATTGTGCAGCACGTTCGGAGAAACCTGACAAACGAGCCCTCATCCCGAAAACCGCCAAGCGGTCAGACGGAGGATTTCCAGCCGCTGGTGTAGAATACCAGACAGAGGTTGCGACACCAGATCCGGATGACATGGCAACGACCACGGAGTCCCCACCAGGAGGGTCAGGAGGTCCTGAAACCACGACCTCGCCGGCCACCAAGGAGCTATGAGAATCATCATCGCTTGATCTTCCCTGATCTTCCAGAGCACACGGGGAAACAACGCGAACGGAGGAAAGGCGTAAGCCCTCCATCCCTCCACGGGATCGCGAAAGCGTCCAGAGCAAAAGCTCCTGGTTCCCGGACTCTCGAGAAAATCGAAGAAAACGATGGTCGAACGAAGTTGCGAAGAGATCGACGTCGAGAACACCGAACACACTCCCCAGTTGCCTGAAGACAGTCGGAGACAGAGTCCACTCTGAGGGAAGGCACTTGCCTCTGGAGAGAAAGTCCGCTAAGATATTCTCTTCGCCAGGATATGTGATGCAATCGGGAGCACCCTCGCCCCCTTGCACCACGCCCAGAGTTGAGAGGCCAACTCGTTCAGAGCCACAGAATGAGTGCCTCCCTGTCTGGTGATGTACACCATCACCGATACGCTGTCCGTAAGAATCAGAACCGAACGACCCACCAGACGAGCACGGAAGTGACGAAGCGAAGCAAACACTCCCATGAGTTCCAACACATTGATGTGGGGCAGAAATTCCAGATGACTCCAGTCTCCTGAAATCATTGACCCCTGGCAATGACCTCCCCAAACCAACAGCGACGCGTCCGTGGTGACGGTCACGGAAGGGAGAGGAACTCGGAAGCGTTTGCCCTGAAGGAAGAAGGAACGACGAAGCCAAGGACCTAGAAGACCCTTGATTCTGGACAACAGGGGGATCCATGACAAAAAAAGAACTCACGCTCGGCTGATAAAACTCCAACAGAAAGAGTTGGAAGGGACTCATCAATAGTCGACAATCTGGAAGCATGTCGACTAGACTGGAGAGAAAACCTCGGCTTTCACCCGACGTGCACATCTCAGAGACCGAGCAGTCCTGACTATCGTCTCGACCCTGTCGAGACTGGGACGAGCCAGCTGATGACGAATGTCCAGCTGAGCACCTAGGTAAGACGGCGTGCGAGTCGGAAAGAATTCTGATTTCTCCCAATTTATGAGAAATCCGAGATCTTGAGTCGTGCTGATCAGAATCTGCATATGATCCAACAGCATGACTGACGCCACGACTCTCGTGAAAATCCGAGGAGCAGGTCGCAAACCGAACAGGAGCGCTCTGTAACGGAAGAATTTGCCCAGGAAGGCAAAACCCCACAAGATCCCGCGACCGCGGATGTATCGGCACATGAAAATAAGCGTCGCGACGATCCAAAGAAACCACGACGTCTGCGGGATTCAATGAAGAAAGGATGGTTGCCAGATGAACCATTCGGAAATGAACCTTTCCCAAATGAAGGTTAAACCACTTCATGTTGAGAATCATTCTTAAAGAACCCGAGCACTTGGGAATTACGAACACCGGCGACAAACAAAGACACGGGTGATCGTCTACTTTATTCGGAGGAAAAGTGACTCTGAAAAAGAGGGGACATGATCGGAGAGCGGCTCCGGAGGACGCCATTCGAAAGAGGTTCCACAAAATCTATGAAGAACCCTTCTCGTACCACCGACAGAACAAATGCGTCGCTGGTGATCTTCTCCCACACCGGGAGAAATCTCTGGAGCCGCCCGCCGACCTAAGACCCAAGCACTCGGGGGAAGCCATCATCTAGAGAATGACTTCCCACCACCACGAAAGGGAGTCCGGGAAGATAGAAGAATCACGGTAAGAAGAACCTCGAGACGAAGGAAGACCACGATCCTGGTATTCCTCCTCGGCCGGGTACCAGCCCTGAGGGCGGCCCTTAGACTGGCCGACGTTCTTACGAAAAGAACCCGAAATCTTCAACTTTTCTTACGAGGTCTGGAGGAAGGAACCGGCTCTTGGACATCGCGAAAAGCAACGGACAGGTCTCGAGCCTGCTTCTCACCATCAATCTCGGCTTGCAGTAGAGTAGTGAAACTATCTCCACAAAGGTGGGGGCTGGCCACTGGAATCTGCGGAAGCAGTCCTGGAATTTGATGCGGTCGAATGCCCAAATAAGTGAGCACAGCCTCCGACGATACTTCTCGATGGAATGCGAAGTCACCGCAAGCCGTGAGAAAAGATCAAACAACAAATTGTCACTTTTATCAAAAGGACCACGAGACCCAAACTTCAACCCCAAACGACTGGCCACCGCCACAAGTTTGGGAGAAACCCGTTCAGGACACAAAAACAAAACCGCATCCTGAGGAACGAAAGCGTACTTGTCCACCTGCCGCTTAAGAAATCCCGTCGATAACGACAAGTCTTCTGCGGCATTCACAAATTCTTCTTTGTGTAGATCAGGAAGAAACAGTCCCCGAACCGCTGAAGAGTCCGAATTAAAAGACAGGAAGCCCCGCCGCCCCGACGATAACTCCGGGACGACACAAGAATCGGGCACATATTTGTGAAACAAGGCTAACGAATCCGCCGCCAGAGACACAAACGGAGAAGACGCATCATCCCCCGCAACTGAACCAGACGACTGAGCGATGGAACCAGTGTCCCAACGATCAACCGAGCCCCCCTATCTTGACCAGATAAGCAGGGACGATCCCCGCCTCTCGGAGCGCCCAACAAAGCGTGAGGCGGAGAAGCAAAAAAGAGAGGACCCCGGCTGAATACGACAACTCGAAACCCGCACCGGCGACTGCTCAGGCGAGATCGATGCATCTTCGGAAACCCCGAAAATAAATCAACCGCGATCGGAACCGAAAGTGAAGTAGGACGAACCGGAGGAGCCGACTCGGGCACCGAAGATCGAAAAGCGTCAGCAAAAGCCCGAATCCAATCCGAAAATTCCGGCGGGGGTGGAGGCACCGACGGAGGGAGAGGAGCCGCAAACGGTTCCGCAAAAACAGAGCGCGGATTCTTCGAAGGATAAACAAAATCCGAGGAAGAACCGGCCCCGATAAAAGCCCGACGGTAGGAGCTCCCCGCAAACCGAATCGGGAAAACGGAACACGCACCGACGGAGAGGCGCGGTTAGTTGAAGCCCCAGGATCCGACTCGGCTGCACGGGTACCCGGACCGAAATCCGGAACCGGCAAATCCGACAAAGGGACAGAAGAACCGATCGGTGACCGGTTCAAGTCCGGATCCACGGAAGCAACCCGAATATCCGTCGATGGATTTGTGCACCGACCAAACAAAAGACCTGACGGAACAATTGTTGGCGGTGCAGAACTAAGGCCCGTTCCACCCAGAGTTAATACCTCTGGGTTTCCGGGAACCGTCCCGAGAGGAGATAAAATCGCCCCTCGACCATTCTCATAGGCTTGCCTTGCCCGCAAAAATGTCTGCTGACATTTGCATCCCCGGGTTTGCGGTGTCACCACCGCTCCGAGGGGCGTAACTAACGAAGACTTATTAGTAGAATCCTTCGTCTTCGTATCCGTTGATGGATTTTCGTACCGTCCACACAAAAGCCCTGACGGGACAATTGATGGCGGCACAGAACTAAGGTCCGTTCCACCCAGAGTTAGTACCTCTGGGTTTCCGGGCACCGTATCGAGGGGAGATAAAATCGCCCCCTCAACCATTCCCCTGGGCTTCCCTTGCCCGCATAAACGTCCACTGACGTTCGCATCCTTGGGATTTGCGGTGTCACCACCGCTCCCGAGGGGCGTAACTAACGAAGACTTATTACTAGAATCCTTCGTCTTCTTTCTCGCGACAGAACTTGATCTCTTCTATTCGTGAAACCTGCTAAGAGAAAATAAGAACTGCGAGACATATTATAACCTGCGGGAAAGAAAATTAAACAAAGGGTACGAGCAATTATCAACAAGAATTAAAGAATTAAATAAACTACCAGTGACTAAAACACCCCACCGACTACCCCCGCACGCACCCGAGGCCTCGGAGGAGTGAGGACGGGCAAACGCGAAAGCGGAACGTAACAGAAGTCGGCAAGAAAACGTTCTAGAATACTGATAAATAAATAAATTCACGGAGTGAAACTACTCTCTAACGAACAGGAAATCGTAGAGAATATTATAAAAGGCGAAAATGCGAACCAAAAAGTGACTAAAGAGGAAAAACTCTTCAACTTTTGGGAGCGATTTTTAGTGTAACTTATCCGTTCGGATGCGAAGAGATAAGAGGAAGAGGTTACGTTGGCGGCGCTCGACGCAAGGGTCACGGAGGGCGCCTTTGGGCGGGGGGGTATGAGCAATTTGGCGATGTGTTTTAAGTTTCGGTTATGCAATGTTGAGGTGCAACAATAGCAAAGTAGAATAGGTAGATACGTTGATTTATTGATGTAAATCACACTCGCAATGAAATCAAAAATACATGATCCATTCCTTTTGTGTCTCTGGATTTAGTTTCATGGTTTTATCTGCATTGTTTTAGGGATAGCTGTAAAAATTTTGAAACCTTATTGTGCACTTTATCGACCTCTTAAAACCTTCGTGAAATACAGCACATCAGCAGTTTTCAAACCACAATGCTGTGGCTATCTTTTTATTGTCGAGAGATTACTAATAGAGATCTCTTTCATCAACCTTTTTTCCTTTACAATTTAACAGACCAACATTCTCTATATTACCTTAAAATTCATCTCTGTAATTTTCAACATCCCAGAAACATAATTTTGTTCATACCTTCTGGAAAATCATAAAATATCCACTAAAGATTCTTCTTAAACCACCTTTGGCATTAATAATACTATCTAAAAAATAAAAATAGCAATATTTACCAAATTCTGAAACACTAACCCAACCATTGCAGGATTTGGATGAAACAATAACCGTTTTAAAATTCAAGCAAAAACGGGTAACGGACCGACTGGTGTATCCCCTACACCCCCCTCCCACCCTCTCCCCTCCGAAAAAGGGTTCCTTATTCTACCCTATCTTCCACAAAGTTGTAAATATATATTTAAAAAAAAACGTAAGTGCTCAAACTTATACAGGCAACCACTAAGTCCCTATTAATTATCAACAGCAAATTTCCACTTATTATTATTCTCCATTATATACCTCACTTAAGTAATCCAGCCATCTGATTGGTCGAAATTGCATTCATAAACTTCAACTGTTCCTGTAAAATTCCCGGTAACCATGCTTAAAACATTTCAATATTTTTAATAACCATGGTTATTAAAAAAATAAGTCAGTCTCCATGGTTACCCCATAGGTTTACATGTTAAAAAATGGTTTTGAGCGATGGAGGATACCATACGTGTGCGAAAAATTGGTCGGCAATTTCAATACAATTGAATCTTGATCGATCTTACCGACAATTTTATCTTGCATTGTTGACATGAAGACGAAAATAAACTCTCAAAAACAAAAAAACAACATCTGCCGATAGATCTTGATCTAAGTTCGTGCCAATATGCATTGCAAAAGTAAAAGAAGGGTCCGTTTCATGGAGCTTTTGCGAAGCATCCCTCACGCGGAGCCGTTTTCAATCCATTTTAATGTATATATTGGAAAAAACTGCCAAGCATGTTAACGGCGCGTGATAGTCGAGTGGTCTAAGCGTAGGTTTTCGATACACCTCTTGTTGTACGCAAGAGTTTGAATCCATCTTCGACAAAAATGAAAAATATTTTTTATTTTTTATTTTTTAGTCTATTTTTTTTCGGCATATAAAAGTATTAATGACTGCTTTAATATTCGAGAAATAGTTGTTTTCATACGCTCTCGGGAAGGTTACAATTGGGCTATTCCCCTCGGCAAGCCTCGGGGAATAGCACAATTCTAACCTTCCTTGAGCGTAATAAAACAACTATTTCTCTCAAAGCAGTCATTAATACTATACTATCGACCAGGCTCTCGAGCTTGAATTGATCATTTCTATCCGCAGCACTATGGGTCAACTTTCTAGGGCAGAGGTTGTTATATTTACTACAACCTCAAGCCCAGAGTCAGGCTCTTTGCATTCAAATCATGATCTACTTTCTCTAGCGTACGTAGTCTTGTCAACGACACAAAACAGCCCTTTCAGCTTTACTGAATAGAGTGTCTTAGTCTTAAATCCTTTCGGAATACATCGGCCATTAGCTAAAATGAGGATACATATCAGCAAAAAGCAATTAAACTCTGAAATGCTCCCACAACAGCTTGGAAATCATAACATAAGAGTGAATAATATATGAAATGTATTTATTATAAAATACAAAAAAAGAGGTAAATTTTGTAGATATAATTCATCTATTTTTTAAATTATAACATCCCTTGTGAAGAAAAATAAATAAATCAGCATTTACCCTGCTAAGATATCAAACAGTACAGCAAGGATTCAATGATACAGTAAAATGCTAACATTTTTTCTTCAATTAAAACCACTAAAATAGAGATTATTTGAAGCTCTTTCTAAAGAATTATATTCAGTTTGTGTAGTTGTTCATATATCATTCAAATTCAAAGCCATATCTGATCCCTATTATTCAATACTGAACAGAAAAGTAGATTAAAACTGATCCAGCTCATAGAACTTTAAAACATTCTTCTTTTTTTTTAAGGGAGACTTGCAGACAAAAAGTACGAAATCAAGTATAATTTTATATGTTTAAACAAAATCAATCCAAAATGATGATGGGAAGCAAAATGACACGGGCAGTCTATGGTAATTTTAGATTTTCTATGACATTTCTCTTTCGTTCAGGATTCTAGGATATTTTCTGCTTTGTTATTCTTAGATTCTTTAACAATTCTTTAAACATTTGTTTTTGAAAAAGAAAATTCCTTGCCCCACAATATGAATCGTTTTTCTTAACAATTTCAGGGATGAATTTTGTTTTCTTATATTCTCGGCCAAATTTCCAGCAATTTTTTTATTTCATGACCTAATCAAAATGTTACCAGTACAATTTATTTGTACCCTTATTCAATATTATTCAATCACAGTAATTTTTTGGGCGTTATCTACATGTATGTAATATTTTTCTGGGGGGAGGGGGACAAGGTGATCTTCTCATAACCATATTCCAATGATAGGACACTGTTTGTTGCTAAACTAATTATCTAAAGATATCATGAGACAGCATGTGGCAGACATTTCTGATTTCAGTAATAGAAATCAGCGGTTTACAGGAATATATGAGGAATCATAAAATATAATTTTTGTAGATGGTTGGATCAGTCATGAAGACATCCTTGGGAAAGGGTGGTTCATGCTTGGATGGGACGGGGGTACTTACACACAACACGCATCTTGTCTTCTGCCGACTTGCCCTGAAGTTTCCTCTCCGTCTTGCCCGACATGAGAAAAACCTGGTCCGCCGAACCACGACGCTCTACGATAGCCAACAGTACCTCCTAGATTATATCCAACCGCATACATGTACGTACGGCAGGGCACAGCACCGATATCCAGAGTTAACACTTCCACACCAGACGAGCTCTCCGTTGCCCCAAAAGCAAGAGGGGGGCTGATTATGCCTACACCCTGTGCACGCACTTGGGC